>CM034358.1:1598750-1836943 GCA_019925275.1 Mytilus edulis | reverse complement strand
AAATGCAGTTCTTTTTCATGTAATTACATGTATACATGTACACGTAATTTGTCTAGATCAAACATTAAATCTCATCTGCGAAATCCGTTAAATTTGATTTTAATAGATAAACATTCACTTTCAATTAAAATGTTGTTGTAAAAACAAGGGTTTGTATAGTACTATACAAATCCTTGTAAAAACTAAAACTTTAGCATTTTAAATCATGAAAAAACAAAATTTATGTACTTGTTAAAATTGTTTTAATGGCTAAAATTTTAGCAGAAAAAATTGAACCCAAAATGTTTGAAAGCTAAAATTTTAGCCCTCAGTTTTTAGTTTCGATAAGCTAAAAGTTTAGTTTTGTTTTATACATTCATTGTGTATCATATGGCATAAAAAGTGGAATGCTAAAGTTTTATCAAGCGTATTATTTCTTTTATTTTTATTGCAGGTTGATTTGAAAGCTGTTGTGAATTTTCATTGGTTTTTCTTTAATAGAAAAATTATATTCAGCGGTATTATTTTAAGCTTAATGTAATTTTTCTAACATAAGCAAAACTGTGGTTTTCCGAAAAGATGTGAATTGTTGTTCCTTTATGACATGGTTCTTCAAGAGATATGTTTAGATTTCCAGATATGACATTGTATAAGAATAAAACTCCTAGATTTTTAGCGAAAATCCATAGTCATTTGACCATTTTGCAATGATTCAAAACAATCCATTTTGAGAATGAAAATTGCAGTGAATCAAAATTTATTGCAGTCCGTTCTTTTCAAACAAAAAGTTTAACTTTTTTACTTAATTTTCTTCAAACTCATAAATAAATTTTTACAAGATATGCATAAGAAAAACAATATTCCTTATTGTTATGGCCATTTATCTCCTGAGGCTTATTTGATTAATGAAACTTGAGTTTTCACTCAGACCTCTAAAATTTAAATTGCAAAATTGACATGCTGTAAAAATTCTGGAAAACTGATATTTTGGTATCTTTTACTATACCCACAGGAAAATAACAGTTTATGTTAATGTGCGTTGAATATAGCTCATAGGTTTGTTCTGACATTTTCTGTGAATATTGTTTATTAATAATCTGAGTGCTTACCAAACATTTTGTGATTCAGTTAACAAAATGCTCGCTATTTTAACATTAAATAAGTTGAATTTAGTTAAAGCATGAATGGAAACATGTATTTCGAGGAATTTAATCATTTCCAAAGGGACATAACTCTAATACAGTTTGTACACATTATATCGACAAATTCAACCTTAAACTGTAATATGTGATCTTTAACTTGCATACAAAATGTTTATAAACAAAATTAAGACCTGGGAGTAAATGTCAGGAAAATAATATTTCGGTAAGATTTGGTATTCTAAAAATAAAATGTATCAACATCAGACTCAAACTTTATCTATAACTTGACATTGAACCTGATAACTAAAAATGAAATCATTAAGTGGAAGTTATTTGGAACAAAATTATGGAAAACTTCTATTTTTGAGAATTTTGCTTGTGTTCATTGCTCAAGATGGCCCACAATTTCTAATACATAGGCGGATCCAGGGGGGGGGGGGCGGGCCCCCCTTTCAAGGGGAAAATTTGTTTGATTATATAGGGAATCATTGAAGCATGACTGGAGCGGGCCCCCTCTTGGGTCAGTCAGCGGGCCCCCCTTGGGTACCGATATATCCAAATACCCTATAGGTAAAAATCATCAAAATTTATTCCAACTACGCCATAAACCTATAAATAGCTCAAAATGATCTTTAAATTTGTAAAAAGAGGCCATTTGATAGAATTCTGTCAATTTTAAATAGAAAAAACTCTTTTCAAGTCAAAAAAAAAAAATTAAAAAAATGACCTAAAATGTGCATTTTGAAAAAATATAAAACTTTCCATGCTAATTTCTGGAGAAATTTATGTATGTGCACCTGGTGAATTTTTGTGGGGTAAATATATTGTTTCTAAGCTGTTTATACATAATAATAAACTTGTATTATCATTAAGGATAATATTGAAATTTTTGTAGTACATTTATGTATGTTTTTCAAATTTTCTAGGAAGTGGTTGCTAAGGAAAAACATGCTTGGTAACCAAGGTGTTAGAAATATTTGAATGTTACTGTTGATGCCAAATCTTAAAATCCACTTGCTCAAGTGTAGATATCCTTTACTACATGAATATTATAATTCCATTTCATACTTTTTTTTAGTGATGTATACATGAGTCAATTACTTTCAAATTCCTACTATTTTCAGCTGTAAAATATGTGTTGCTATGGAACTTGTTTAGCTCGACAACAAAGTATAAAATAAAGTATGCAGTGATCAAATACTCAAATGTTTGTTGTTTTGTATCATTTTAAACAAAAATTTCATTGATTTATGATTTGAGATAAATCACCCTCTGCATGATTATTAGGTGGACTGGTACTTAACAATTACTAATAATAATATTGCATGGATGTATACAACAACAAAAAAAGGGAAATATTTGAATATAATTTTGACACATGATGTTTGAATTTGTTCAATGCTATACATATTTCTCATCTATTGATAAAATCTGTAAAACACCTAAAGGATAGTCTACGTAAAGTTAGAGTAAACATGATCACAAGATTTTCTAATTTATCGTTACTTTTTGCATTTACATATAGTTATTAAATTAAAATAGAACAAAACTAAAGTATTTACTTAATTCTGCAATGACATAAGTCGTATATGTCTTCAGATCAGAATAGGGTTACAAATTCGTGAATACCAACAATTTTATTTATAATGAAATTGTGTACTCATTTCTTAGTTTTTCTTAGTAAGCTGTGTAACGATTACAATGATGACCATACAGCAGTTTACTTTTACAAAGTCTAATCTGTTGGATATTTGAATATAAAGTATGCTTTTGTGTGTAATATCTGGGGTAAAAACCATCATAAATTTAGAGTAACATGAGAAGATAAAGACACACCTGTTTACCCAGTTTTGGGATAATTCTGATAGTGATAAATTGAAAGAAAGTTGAAAGAAAATATGAACTTATTGTTGTATGTACTAACTTCCTTCTCTATTATAGACCGACAGATGTATGAACAATATTGTATAACTGTTTGCACAAAGACCAACATTGAACGAGGCACTTTAATCTAAAACATGATACACTTATAACTGCTGTAAAACGAACATTATTGTCACGTCATCTTTATCGGGTAAAGATCTGTTTAAATATTACTAAGTAAAAATAAGGTAGAATTCTATAATACACAATCATCGTATGTCATGTCAAATATTTTGTTTTTCATTCTCAAGGTTAGAAATAGGAGGGGACACTTACTAGATATAAGTGGAAGGATGAGTGACTAGATATGATAACTATGTCAAACTTCATAATATTAGTATCATGACGGGAAATATGACAAGTTTGCTTTTGCATCTCATCAGTATAGATATATGTAAAGTGTGCGTTAATTTATGTAACATAAGGCATGCATTTATTTATATACATTTCCAACAGACAGTCGGTGGCACTACAACTTGCTCAACCGTAACAATTTAAAGCCATGCATGAGCACATTATTGTCTACCAATCAATCAATATCATAAATGTATGCACACTTTTAGTATGCATCAGCTGCTAACCCCTCGAACACCGCCAGGAATTATGCACATTTTTTGCATTACTAGTGCTGTTCATACTGAAGAACGAACGTTCATCTATAATCGACAATAAGAGTTGAAGTGTTTATATGCGCTGTTCTCGCTCGTTATGAATCTCTTATCTTTTTCGCATATGATATCGGCTATGTTCCTTACGTTGTAACTACAATCCCCTTCCCTTTCATGAATGTAACCTACCGAATTAGACTATTTTCTGGATTTGTTATAACATAAGCAACATGACGGGTGCCACATGTGGAGCAGGATCTGCTTACTCTTTCGGAGCACCTGAGATCACCCATGGACGTCAATTTGGTTACCTATTCCCTATTCCCTATTCGTTACCTATTCCCCATTCCCTATTCCTTACCTATTCGTTACTTATTCCCTATTCCCTATTCGTTACCTATTCGTTAACTATTCCCTATTCCCTATTCGTTACCTATTCGTTACCTATTCCCTATTCCCTATTCGTTACCTATTCGTTACCTATTCCCTATGCGTTACCTATTCCCTATTCCCTATTCGTTCCCTATTCGTTACTTATTCCCTATTCCCTATTCCCTATCGTTACATATTCGTTACTTATTCCCTATTCCTTATTCGTTACTTATTCGATTTTTGTCGAGCCTTCGACTTTAGTCGAAAAAGCGAGACTAAGCGATCCTACATTCCGTCGTCGTCGTCGTCGTCGGCAGCGGCGTCCACAAATATTCACTCTGTGGTTATAAATAGGAGGGGACACTTACTAGATATAAGTGGAAGGATGAGTGACTACATATGATAACTATTTCAAACTTCATAATATTAGTATCATGACTGGAAATATGACAAGTTTGCTTTTGCATCTCATCAGTATAAATATATGTAAATTGTGCGTTAATTTATGTAACATAAGGCATGCATTTATTATATACATTTCCAACAGACAGTCGGTGGCACTACAACTTGCTCAACCGTAACAATTTAAAGCCATGCATGAGCACATTATTGTCTACCAATCAATCAATATCATAAATGTATGCACACTTTTAGTATGCATCAGCTGCTAACCCCTCGAACACCGCCAGGAATTATGCACATTTTTTGCATTACTAGTGCTGTTCATACTGAAGAACGAACGTTCATCTATAATCGACAATAAGAGTTGAAGTGTTTATATGCGCTGTTCTCGCTCGTTATGAATCTCTTATCTTTTTCGCATATGATATCGGATATGTTCCTTACGTCGTAACTACAATCCCCTTCCCTTTCATGAATGTAACCTACGGAATTAAGACTATTTTTGGATTACATGCTATACATATGCAGACAGACGTTCACATTCGGAGCAGATCAATAGCTTATTCTATTCGCGCATTTCCCTCGTTATGATCATCCTATCTTTCCTATTATTCATTCGTACATATTCGTTACCTATTCCATCCTATCTTACATCCCTATTCCCTATTCTTACTATTCGTTACTATTCCCTCGATTACCTATTCCTATCCTATTTCGTTACTATTCCATATTCCCTATTTCGTTCATCTTATTCGACCTGATTTCAAACACTAACTAGGTCCCATTCCGCGTTTCCTATTCGTTACCTATTCCACATTCCTATTCCTTACTATTCGTTACTTTTCCACTATCGTTACATATTCTAACTATTCCCATCGTTCTACGTACTTATTCAACTTGTTTATGATTCATATAGAAATGTATTTCCATGCAGTAAATTTTTGTCTAAAAAATCAAAATTTCCATTTTTTTCCGTATTTTACTTATAAATGGACTTAGTTTTTCTGCGAGGAAACATTACATTCACTCTGTGGTTAAAGTTTTTAAAATTTTAATAACTTTCATAAACTATCCTTGATTTGTACCACACTTGGACAGAAGCTTGTTTATGATCATAAGATAGTATCAAGAAGAAAATTTTGTAAAAATAAATTTCCACTTTTCTGTATTTTACTTATAAATGGACTTAGTTTTTCTGCGAGGAAACATTACATTCACTCTGTGGTTAAAGTTTTTAAAATTTTAATAACTTTCATAAACTATCCTTGATTTGTACCAAACATCGACAGAAGCTTGTTTATAATCATAAGATAGTATCAAGAAGAAATTTTGTAAAAATAAATTTCCACTTTTCCGTATTTTACTTATAATTTAAATGGACTTAGTTTTTCTGCCAGAAACAAAACATTCACTCTGTGGTTTAAGTTTTTAAAATTTTTATAATGTTCTTAAACTATCCTGGATTCTACCAAACTTAGACAAAAGCTTGTTTCTGATCATAAGATATTATTCAGAAGTAAATTTTATAAAAAAAAATCAATTTTTTCCGTATTTTACATATAAATGGGCTTAGTTTTTCTTCCAGTTAACATTACATACAGTCTGCAGTTAAAGTTTATAAAACATTTATGAGATTCATAAACTATCCTGGATTTTTTATCAAACTTGGAAGCTTCTTTCAATCAAAAGACAGTATCGAGAGGAAAATTTTTATTGATGTTTTTCCTCATTTTTGTTGAGTCTACGATTAACAGCAAAAGTAGGCGAGACACTGGGTTCCGTGGAACCCTTACGAATTTTTAATATCCTTCCCCCATTTTAATTGTTTATACTCTTATATCTGGTAATAGTTCTAAATTTGTTGAGGTAAAATGATCTTTTTATGACCTTTTTATATGTGTTTGTGCTCAACCGACCCTTTTACTTTATGTTCGATACTCATTTGTTCCTTATTTGATTTTTATACGTTCTACTTTTTAACTGCTTTATGTCCGTATGTTTGAAGATGGATCTTGGTTCGAAGGGATGAAATCACCGTGTTAGCGCTTGCATAAAACAAAAGATGTGGTATGATTGCCAATGAGACAACAACTCACAATAGACCAAAATGACACAGAAACTATCAACTATAGGTCAGTGTACGGCCTTCAACAATGAGCATAGCCCAAACCGTGTAGTCACCTATAAAATGCCCAGATATGACAATTTCAAACAATTCAAACAACAAAACTGACGACCGTATTTCATATACAAAAAAATAAACGGAAAAGAAATATGTAACACAAAAACAAACGATAACTACTTAATTTCAGGCTCTTGTCTAAGGACAGGCACATACTAACATAATGTGGTGGGGTTAAACATGTTAGCAGGGTGTACATCGTTTCGGAGCATGCTATTACCATGTTTAATTCGTTCCATCACTCGCTTATAATACGTGTATCATACGTTGCACCTTTTAAAACATGATTTTCAATTGTTTTGTAGTCTCTGGTGGTAGATTTGGGTTCTTAGAGGTGATATAACTCCATAAGCGCATATGTACCCGTTCCAGTGCTCGGATAATACCCTGTTAAATATTCGTTATTTATTCGCTTTTAATACGTTTGTTGTACGTTGCAACTTTTAGAAAAGAATTTTCAATTGTGTTCATATCTCTGGTGGTAATAATGTGTTCTTATAGATGAAATATCCCTATTAGCGCGTGTGTACCCGTTCCAGCGCTCGGATAATACCCTGTTACTTATTCATTCCTTATTCGCTTTTAATGCGCGGGGTAAGTATACGTTGCACCTTGAAATAAATCGTTTTTTAATTGTGTTCATGTCTCTGGTGGTAACAATGTGTTTTTAGAGACGAAATGACCCTATAAGCGCATGTACCCGTTCCAGCGCTCGGTTAATACCCTGTTACCTATTCGTTACCTATTCGTTACCTATTCACTTATAATACGTTTGTTGTACGTTGCACCTTTTAGAAAAGGATTCTCACTTGTGTTCATGTCTCTGGTGGTAACAATGTGTAATTAGAGATGAAATGACCCTATTAGCGTGCATGTACCCGTTCAGCGTTTGGTTAATACCCTGTTACCTATTCGTTACTTATTCGCTTGTAATACGTTTGTTGTACGTTGCACCTTTAAGAAACGGATTTTCAATTGTGTTCATATCTCTTGTGGTAATAATGTGTTCTTAAAGATGAAATACCCCTATAAGCGCATATTACCCGTTCCAGCGCTCGGATAATACCCGGTTACTCATTCGTTCCTTATTCGCTTTTAATGCGCAGGGTATACGTTGCACCTTGAAATAAATCGTTTTTTAATTGTGTTCGTGTCTCTGGTGGTAACAATTAGTTCTTAGAGATGAAATGACCCTATTAGCGCGCGTGTACCCGTTCCAGCGCTCGGTTAATACCCTGTTACCTATTCGTTACCTATTTGTTACCTATTCACTTATAATACGTTTGTTGTACGTTGCACCTTTTAGAAAAGGATTTTCACTTGTGTTCATGTCTCTGGTGGTAACAATGTGTAATTAGAGATGAAATGACCCTATTAGCGTGCATATACCCGTTCCAGCGCTCGGTTAATACCCTGTTACCTATTCGTTACCTATTTGTTACCTATTCGTTACCTATTCATTTATAATACGTTTGTTGTACGTTGCACCTTTTAGAAAAGGATTTTCACTTGTGTTCATGTCTCTAGTGGTAACAATGTGTTCTTAGAGATGAAATGACCCTTCTAGCGTGCATGTACCCGTTCCAGCGCTCAGTTAATACCCTGTTACCTATTTCTTACCTATTCGTTACCTATTCACTTATAATAAATTTATTGTACGTTGCACCTTTTAGAAAAGGATTTTCACTTGTGTTCATGTATATGGTGGAAACAATGTGTAATTAGAGATGAAATGACCTTATTAGCGTGCATGTACCCGTTCCAGCGCTCGGATAATACCCTGTTACTTATTCGTTCCTTATTCGCTTTTAATGCGCGGGGTAAGTATACGTTGCACCTTGAAATAAATCGTTTTTTAATTGTGTTCATGTCTTTGGTGGTAAAAATGTGTTCTTAGAGACGAAATGACCCTATTAGCGCGCATGTACCCGTTCCAGCACTCGGTTAATACCCTGTTACCTATTCATTACCTATTTGTTACCTATTCACTTATAATACATTTGTTGTACGTTGCAACTTTTAGAAAAGGATTTTCAATTGTGTTCATGTCTCTGGTGGTGACAATGTGTTCTTAGAGATGAAATGACCCTATTAGCGCATATGTACCTGTTCCAGTGCTCGGTTAAAACCCTGTTATCTATTCGTTACCTATTCACTTATAATACGTTTGTTGTACGTTGCACCTTTTAGAAAAGGATTTTCACTTGTGTTCATGTCTCTGGTGGTAACAATGTGTAATTAGAGATGACATTAACCTATTAGCGCACATGTACTCGTTCCAGCGCTCGATTAATACCCTGTTACCTATTCGTTACCTATTCGTTACCTATTCACTTATAATATGTTTGTTGTACGTTGCACCTTTTAGAAAAGGATTTTCAATTGTGTCCATGTCTCTGGTGGTAACAATGTCTTCTCAGAGATAAAATGACTCTATTAGCGTGCATGTACCCGTTCCAGCGCTCGGATAATACCCTGTTTCTTTTTCGTTCCTCATTCGCTTTAAATGCGCAAGGTAAGTATACGTTGCACCTTGAAATAAATCGTTTTTTAATTGTGTTCATGTCTCTGGTGGTAACAATGTGTTCTGACAGATGAAATGACCCTATTAGAGCGCACGTACCCGTTCCAGCGCTCGGTTAATACCCTGTTACCTATTCGTCACCTATTCGTTACCTATTCACTTATAATACGTTTGTTGTACGTTGCACCTTTTAGAAAAGGATTTTCAATTGTGTCCATGTCTCTGGTGGTAAGAATGTCTTCTCAGAGATAAAATGACTCTATTAGCGTGCATGTATCCGTTCCAGCTCTCGGATAATACCCTGTTACTTATTCGTTCCTTATTCGCTTTTAAGGCGCGGGTAAGTATACGTTGCACCTTGAAATAAATCGTTTTTCAATTGTGTTCATGTCTCTGGTGGTAACAATGTGTTCTAATAGATGAAATGACCCTATTAGCGCGCATGTACCCGTTCCAGCGCTCGGTAAATACCCTGTTACCTATTCGTTCCCTATTCGTTACCTATTCACTTATAATACGTTTGTTGTACGTTGCACCTTTTAGAAAAGGATTTTCAATTGTGTCCATGTCTCTGGTGGTAACAATGTGTTCTAATAGATGAAATGACCCTATTAGCGCGCATGTACCCGTTCAAGCGCTCGGTTAATACCCAGTTACCTATCCGTTCCCTATTCGTTACCTATTCACTTATAATACGTTTGTTGTACGTTGCATCTTTTAGAAAAGGATTTTCAATTGTGTTCATGTCTCTGGTGGTAACAATGTCTTCTTAGAGATGAAATTACTCTATTAGCGCATATGTACCCGTTTCAGTGCTCGGTTAATACCCTGTTACCTATTCGTTACATATTCGTTATTTATTCGCTTTAAATACGTTTGTTGTACGTTGCACCTTTCAGAAAAGGATTTTCACTTGTGTTCATGTCTCTGGTGTTAACAATGTGTAATTAGAGATGAAATGACCCTATTAGCGCGCATGTACTCGTTCCAGCGCTCGGTTAATACCCTGTTACCTATTCGTTACCTATTCGTTACCTATTCACTTATAATACGTTTGTTGTACGTTGCACCTTTAAGAAAAGAATTTTCCATTGTGTCCAGGTCTCTGGTGGTAACAATGTCTTCTCAGAGATAAAAAGACTCTAATAGCGTCTATGTACCCGTTCCAGCGCTCGGATAATACCCTGTTAATTTTTCGTTCCTTATTCGCTTTTAATGCGCGGGGTAAGTATACGTTGCACCTTGAAATAAATCGTTTTTTAATTGTGTTCATGTCTCTGGTGGTAACAATGTGTTCTTACAGACGAAATGACCTATTAGAGCGCATGTACCCGTTTCAGCGCTCGGTTAATACCCTGTTTCCTATTCGTTACCTATTCGTTACCTATTCACTTATAATACGTTTGTTGTACGTTGCACCTTGTAGAAAAGGATTTTCTATTGTGTTCATGTCTGTGGTGGTAAAATGTGTTCTTAGAGATGAAATTACCCTATTAGCGCGCATGTACCCGTTCCAGCGCTCGGTTAATACCCTGTTACCTATTCGTTACCTATTCGTTACTTATTCACTTATAAAACATTTGTTGTACGTTGCACCTTTTAGAAAAGGATTTGCATTTGTGTTCATGTCTCTGGTGGTAACAATGTGTAATTATAGATGAAATGACCCTACTAGCGTACATGTACCCGTTCCAGCGCTCGGATAATACCCTGTTACTTATTTGTTCCTTATTCCCTTGTAATGCACGGGGTAAGTATACGTTGCACGTTGAAATAAATCGTTTTTAAATTGACAATTTGTGTTCATGTCTCTGGTGGTAACAATGTGTTCTTAGAGACGAAATGACCCTATTAGAGCGCATGTACCCATTCCAGCGCTCGGTTAATACCCTATTACCTATTTGTTACCTATTCGTTACCTATTCACTTATAATACGTTTGTTGTATGTTGCACCTTTTAGAAAAGGATTTTCAATTGTGTTCATATCTCTGGTGGTAACAATGTGTTCTTAGAGACGAAATGACCCTATTAGAGCGCATGTACCCGTTCCAGCGCTCGGTTAATACCCTGTTACATATTCGTTACTTATTCGTTACCTATTCACTTATAATACGTTTGTTGTACGTTGCACCTTGTAGAAAAGGATTTTCAATTGTGTTCATGTCTGTGGTGGTAACAATGTGTTCTTAGAGATGAAATTACCCTATTAGCGCGCATGTACCCGTTCCAGCGCTCGGTTAATACCCTGTTACCTATTCGTTACCTATTCGTTACTTATTCACTTATAAAACATTTGTTGTACGTTGCACCTTTTAGAAAAGGATTTTCATTTGTGTTCATGTCTCTGGTGGTAACAATGTGTAATTATAGATGAAATGACCCTATTAGCGTACATGTACCCGTTCCAGCGCTCGGATAATACCCTGTTACTTATTTGTTCCTTATTCCCTTTTAATGCACGGGGTAAGTATACGTTGCACCTTGAAATAAATCGTTTTTAAATTGACAATTTGTGTTCATGTCTCTGGTGGTAACAATGTGTTTTTAGAGACGAAATGACCCTATTAGAGCGCATGTACCCATTCCAGCGCTCGGTTAATACCCTATTACCTATTTGTTACCTATTCGTTACCTATTCACTTATAATACGTTTGTTGTATGTTGCACCTTTTAGAAAAGGATTTTCAATTGTGTTCATGTCTCTGGTGGTAACAATGTGTTCTTAGAGACGAAATGACCCTATTAGAGCGCATGTACCCGTTCCAGCGCTCGGTTAATACCCTGTTACCTATTCGTTACCTATATCTTACTTATTCGCTTTGAATACGTTTGTTGTACGTTGTCCTTTCAGAAAAGGATTTTCACTTGTGTTCATGTCTCTGGTGGTAACAATGTGTAATTAGAGATGAAATGACCCTATTAGCGCGCATGTACTCGTTCCAGCGCTCGGTTAATACCCTGTTAGCTATTCGTTACCTATTCACTTATAATACGTTTGTTGTACGTTGCACCTTTTAGAAAAGGATTTTAAATTGTGTCCATGTCTCTGGTGGTAACAATGTCTTCTCAGAGATAAAATGACTCTATTAGCGTGCATGTACCCGTCCAGTGCTCGGATAATACCCTGTTACTTATTTGTTCCTTATTCGCTTTTAATGCGCGGGGTAAGTATACGTTGCACCTGAAATAAATCGTTTTTTAATTGTGTTCATGTCTCTGGTAGTAACAATGTGTTCTTAGAGACGAAATGACCCTATTAGAGCGCATGTTCCCGTTCCAGCGCTCGGTTAATACCCTGTTACCTATTTGTTACCTATTCGTTACCTATTCACTTATAATACATTTGTTGTACGTTGCACCTTTTAGAAAAGGATTTTCAATTGTGTTCATGTCACTGGTGGTAACAATGTGTTTTAAGAGATGAAATGACCCTATTAGCGTGCATGTACCCGTTCCAGCGCTCGGATAATACCCTGTTACTTATTTGTTCCTTATTCGCTTTTAATGCGCGGGGTAAGTATACGTTGCACCTTGAAATAAATCGTTTTTTAATTGTGTTCATGTCTCTGGTAGTAACAATGTGTTCTTAGAGACGAAATGACCCTATTAGAGCGCATGATCCCGTTCCAGCGCTCGGTTAATACCCTGTTACCTATTCGTTACCTATTCGTTACCTATTCACTTATAATACATTTGTTGTACGTTGCACCTTTTAGAAAAGGATTTTCAATTGTGTTCATGTCTCTGGTGGTAACAATGTGTTCTTAGAGATGGAATGACCATATTAGCGCATATGTATCCGTTCCAGCGCTCGGTTTATACCCTGTTACCTATTCGTTACCTATTCGTTACTTATTCGCTTTAAATACGTTTGTTGTACGTTACACTTTTTAGAAAAGGATTTTCACTTGTGTTAATGTCTCTGGTGGTAATAATGTGTAATTAGAGATGAAATGACCCTATAAGCGTGCATGTACCCGTTCCAGCGCTCGGTTATTACCCTGTTACCTATTTGTTACCTATTCACTTATAATACGTTTGTTGTACGTTGCACCTTTTAGAAAAGGATTTTCAATTGTGTCCATGTCTCTGGTGGTAACAATGTGTTCTTAGAGATGAAATGACCCTATTAGCGTGCATGTACCCGTTCCAGCGCTCGGTTAATACCCTGTTACCTATTCGTTACCTATTCGTTACCTATTCGTTTTTCTATTCATTTATAATACGTTTGTTGTACGTTGCACAATTTAGAAAAGGATTTTCAATTGTGTTCCTGTCTCTGGTGGTAACAATGTGTTCTTAGAGATGAAATGACCTTATTAACGCATATGTACCCGTTCCAGCGCTCGGTTAATACCCTGTTACCTATTCGTTACTTATTCGCTTTATATACGTGTGTTGTACGTTGCACTTTTTAGAAAAGGATTTTCACTTGTGTTGATGTCTCTGGTGGTAATAATGTGTAATTAGAGATGAAATGACCCTATAAGCGTGCATGTACCCGTTCCAGCGCTCGGTTATTACCCTGTTACCTATTTGTTACCTATTCACTTATAATACGTTTGTTGTACGTTGCACCTTTTAGAAAAGGATTTTCAATTGTGTCCATGTCTCTGGTGGTAACAATGTGTTCTTAGAGATGAAATGACCCTATTAGCGTGCATGTACCCGTTCCAGCGCTCGGTTAATACCCTGTTACCTATTCGTTACCTATTCGTTACCTATTCGTTTTTCTATTCATTTATAATACGTTTGTTGTACGTTGCACAATTTAGAAAAGGATTTTCAATTGTGTTCATGTCTCTGGTGGTAACAATGTGTTCTTAGAGATGAAATGACCTTATTAACGCATATGTACCCGTTCCAGCGCTCGGTTAATACCCTGTTACCTATTCGTTACTTATTCGCTTTATATACGTGTGTTGTACGTTGCACTTTTTAGAAAAGGATTTTCACTTGTGTTGATTTCTCTGGTGGTAACAATGTGTTCTAAGAGATGAAATGACCCTTTTAGCTTGCATGTACCCGTTCCAGCGCTCGATTAATACCCTGTTACCTATTCGTTACCTATTCGTTACGTATTCGTTAGTTATTCACTTATTAATAGAGGTTTCCAGATTTGCTACGTATCAGTTACGGTTGGTACGTAACACAACCGTTGGTGCTGTTTGGGAGGTTTCATTTAATGCACGAGATTATTGTACGTATCATGATAAAAATAGAGAAACAAAATTGCATATCAGTGATAAAAACCGTTATCTTTTATTTTATTACGATTTCACTGCTTCTAGAAAACCTTGCATGTGATTTTATACGATAAAATTTATTCTGTGCCCAAGAGAATGAATCGAACAGTCCTTACTGGAACTGAGTTGCCTCGACCTTTATATTCTAAATATAGATTTGCGTTTCTGTATAGCTATTCTGTTTTTGTATATTAAGAAAAGGATTAGAATAAAATCTAATACTGAAATATAAATTGGAATAATTAGAAATTACTTAATAATATCTTACTTGAACCTTACTGGTGTCGTTAATGGCTACATAGACGGATCCAGGGGAAGGGGGGCTTGGGGACCTCCCCCCAATTTCGGGGATAAAAATGGTTGATTATATAGGGAATCACTGAAGCATGGATGGAGCGCCCCCCCCCCCTTTATGAAAAGTTCTGGATGCGTCACTGAACTAGTACACAGTGCTAATGGCAAAAATGAGTTCAAAATTGTGTTGATTTCTCATTAAAATAAATTATTATTAATTAAGCTATCTTTTCGATCATTTGAGCAACATTTTTTCATAAAACGCAACACACATTGTAAAACTATCGATCTATCTTTTTACTTATATTTTGTCACTGAACTTTTAATAAAATTGTTGATTATATTAATTGTAAGAATATAAATTTTATGATACTAACGAAAACCATTTTTTGAGTAGAAATATTTATCATCACGATGTTACTTCATCGTGTCAGCTTATTATTATTATGTCACTAGATATTGTTATTACATTAATATTTGTGAATATTGTCGCGAGTAAAATTGCACATGCCTGCGAGTAGTATAATATAATATACGAGGGGTAATATTAAACCAATATCCATCCATTAATCCTTTGGTCGTACAGCATTGCCAGAAAAACTTCATACAACACAGCGTATTTTGCTCACTGATAACAGCCATAATTTGACGCTATATTTACACTTAGTCTAACGCAATATGAATATGTCTTTCTAACTCTTCGTAATGTTCTACGGAAAATACTGTGTTGCTATATAATGTCTTTTGCACCATTTACAACTGATTTATGGACTCAAAATTAAGGATCATTTTCATCGGTTGGTAAATGTTTCTTGTAATTTGGTTCAGGTTTATATGTACTAGTATCATGAATACGATATTATTTTAAAAAATAGTTTAACTTCAGTTTTTCTGAGTTTTCTCTCTCGGCTTACTGCGAAAAAGATATTAAAAAGGGCATGTTTCTAAAATTTATAGAGCATATTGATTTTATGAGGGTTTTTTTTTATAAAGAAAAACTTTAAGCCCGACGGTAAAGATAATTGTCCAAAAAGGAAGGATGCCAAGTAAATACAATATCAGCCATATCTCTATGCATAATTGTTCAAATTCAAGATGTAAACGACCTTGTATTTTTTATAACTTCATTCCGGATGTCTGATTTTTTTTTTATTATCTTTATTCAATTGTTCAACATATATTTACAACAGATATATTACATATTACACAAAATTATCACAAGGCAATGTTATTAAGTATAATGACATACATAATCAGTACAGAAATAAGAAATCATGCGTTTTGACACCTTCGGTTTCTTGTAACAGAGTATAACATTTTTTAAAGTATGTCTGATTATGTCTCTCTGGACTTTTTTTATCTTGATTCTTATATCTCTTGACAAGTGTAATAGACCTGTCGCGCACTGACAGAACAGTGATTTGGTTTTATATTAATTTTGTCATTTTTCTTTTGTTATTAAGGTCAATTTATTTCGTTCAAATACATTTTATTTGATCATGTTTTCTAAAAACTTACCAAAATAAATACAAAACTTTAACATTTTATAATGATACATAAAGTTATTACAAACAAAATTTATAAAGTTTTAAATTTGTTTTGTAATTTAGCTCCTTTGTATCTATGTAGTTTCACGGGGAAATAACTCTTAACTATAAACCTTTCGTACCGACGGTTACTTGCAACAGTTGCTTGAAAGCATAATCGAGTGCACATACTATTGTTTTCTACGAATACAAGAAGAAACCACATGAAATTAGTCCCAAATTACAGCTAAAATTCTCAAAACAGTTCTGCATATGATTCCTAAAACATTTGTTGATATAAAGTGTATACATCAATAATTTTCAAAAGTTAAATGACGGCTCCCACTTCGTACTACGGTTGGTACGGTAGCAAATCTGGAAACCTCTATAATACGTTTGTTGTACGTTGCACCTTTTAGAAAAGGATTTTTAATTGTGTTCATGTCTCTGGTGGTAACAATGTGTTCTTAGAGATGAAATAACCCTATTAGCGCATATGTACCCGTTCCAGTGCTCGGTTAATACTCTGTTACCTATTCGTTACCTGTTCATTTATAATACGTTTGTTGTACGTTGCACCTTTTAGAAAAGGATTTTCACTTGTGTTCATGTCTCTGGTGGTAACAATGTGTAATTAGAGATGAAATTACCCTAATAACGTGCATGTACCCGTTCCAGCGCTCGGTTAATACCCTGTTAGCTATTCGTTACCTATTCACTTATAATACGTTTGTTGTACGTTGCACCTTTTAGAAAAGGATTTTCAATTGTGTTTATGACTCTGGTGGTAACAATGTGTTTAGAGATTAAATGACCCTATTAGCGTGCATGTACCGGTTCCAGCGCTAGGTTTATACCCTGTTACCTATTCGTTACCTATTCGTTACCTATTCACTTATAATACGTTTGTTGTACGTTGCACCTTTTAGAAAAGGATTTTCAATTGTGTTTATGACTCTGGTGGTAACAATGTGTTCTTAGAGATGAAATGACCCTATTAGCGCGTATGTACCCGTTCTAGCGCTCAGTTAATACCCTGTTACTTATTCTTTATTTATTCGGCTATAATACGTTTGTTATAAAAGAGGGACGAAAGATACCAAAGGGACAGTCAAACTCATAAATCCAAAACAAACTGACAACGCCATTGCTAAAAATGTAAAATGACAAACAGAAAAACAATAGTACACTTGACACAACATAGAAAACTAAAGAATAAACAACACGAACCCCACCAAAATCTAGGGGTGATCTCAGGTGCTCCGGAAGGGTAAGCAGATCCTGCTCCACATGTGGCACCCGTTGTGTTGCTTATGTGATTACAAATCCGGTAAATAGTCTAATTCGGTAGGTCAAATTTATGAAAGGGAAGGGGATTGTAGTTACGACGTAAGGAACATATCCGATATCATTTGTGAAACGGTTATTCTATAACGGTCAACCAACTCGTGATGGCGTCCGTAAAATTTACGAAGGGATGATTTCAACTTTACCATTTGGAACTCTTGGTTTAATAGCTTCCTTGTGAGCAATAACCCTCTATCAAGAAAATCATGATAGGAAATGCAAGCACAGGAATATCGTATCAATTGGTTACGATTATAAGTTGCAACTTTTAGAAAAGGATTTTTAATTGTGTCCATGTCTCTAGTGGCAACAATGTGTTTTTAGAGATGAAATGACCCTATTAGCGCGTATGTACCCGTTCCAGCGCTCGGTTAATACCCTGTTACTTATTCGCTGATAATACGTTTGTTGTACGTTGCACTTTTTAGAAAAGGATTTTCACTTTTGTTCATTTCTCTGGTGGTAACAATGTGTTCTAAGAGATGAAATGACCCTATTAGCGCGCATGTACCCTTTCCAGCGCTCGGTTAATACCCTGTTACCTATTCGTTACCTATTCGTTACCTATTCGTAACCTATTCACTTATAATACATTTGTTGTACGTTGCACCTTTTAGAAAAGGATTTTCAATTGTGTTCATGTCTCTGGTGGTAACAATGTGTTCTTAGAAATGAAAAGACCCTATTAGCGCATATGTACCCATTCCAGTGCTCGGTTAATACCCTGTTACCTATTCGTTACCTATTCGTTACCTATTCACTTATAATACGTTTGTTGTACGTTGCACCTTTTAGAAAGGGATTTTCAATTGGGTCCATGTCTCTGGTGGTAACAATGTCTTCTCAGAGATAAAATGACTATATTAGCGTGCATGTACCCGTTCCAACGCTCGGATAATACCCTGTTACTTTTTTGTTCCTTATTTGCTTTTAATGCACGGGGTAAGTATACGTTGCACCTTGAAATAAATCGTTTTTTAATTGTGTTCATATCTCTGGTGGTAACAAGGTGTTCTTACAGACGAAATGACACTATTAGAGCGCATGTACCCTTTCCAGCGCTCGGTTAATACCCTGTTACCTATTCGTTACCTATTCGTTACCTATTCACTTATAATACCTTTGTTGTACGTTGCACCTTTTAGAAAAGGATTTTCAATTGTGTCCATGTCTCTGGTGGTAACAATGTGTTTTAAGAGATGAAATGACCCTATTAGCGCATATGTACCCGTTCCAGCGCTCAGTTAATACCCTGTTACCTATTCGTTACCTATTCGTTACTTATTCGCTTTAAATACGTTTGTTGTACGTTGCACCTTTTAGAAAAGGATTTTCACTTGTGTTCATGTCTCTGGTGGTAACAATGTGTAATTAGAGATGAAATGACCCTAATAGCGTGCATGTACCCGTTCCAGCGCTCGGTTAATACCCTGTTACCTATTCGTAACCTATTCACTTATAATACGTTTGTTTTACGTTGCACCTTTTAGAAAAGGATTTTCAATTGTGTTTATGTCTCTGGTGGTAACAATGTGTTTAGAGATAAAATGACCCTATTAGCGTGCATGTACCCGTTCCAGCGCTCGGTTGATACCCTGTTACCTATTCGTTACCTATTCGTTACCTATTCACTTATCATACGTTTGTTGTACGTTGCACCTTTTAGACAAGGATTTTCAATTGTGTTCATGTCACTGGTGGCAACAATGTGTTCTTAGAGATAAAATGACCCTATTAGCGCGTATGTACCCGTTCCAACGCTCAGTTAATACCCTGTTACCTATTCGTTACTTATTCGCTTTATATACGTGTGTTGTACGTTGCACTTTTTAGAAAAGGATTTTCACTTGTGTTCATGTCTCTGGTGGTAACACTGTGTTCTAAGAGATGAAATGACCCTATTAGCGCGCATGTACCCGTTTCAGCGCTCGGTTAATACCCTGTTACCTATTCGTTACCTATTCGTGATCTCAGGTGCTCCGGAAGGGTAAGCAGATCCTGCTCCACATGTGGCACCCGTCGTGTTGCTTATGTGATTACAAATCCGGTAAATAGTCTAATTCGGTAGGTCACATTTATGAAAGGGAAGGGGATTGTAGTTACGACGTAAGGAACATATCCGATATCATTTGTGAAACGGTTATTCCATCACGGTCAACCAACTCGTGATGGCGTCCGTAAAATTTACGAAGGGATGATTTCAACTTTACCATTTGGAACTCTTGGTTTAATAGCTTCCTTGTGAGCAATAACCCTCTATCAAGAAAATCATGATAGCAAATGCAAGCACGGGAATATCGTATCAATTGGTTACGATTATAAGTTGCAACTTTTAGAAAAGGATTTTCAATTGTGTCCATGTCTCTAGTGGTAACAATGTGTTCTTAGAGATGAAATGACCCTATTAGCGCGTATGTACCCGTTCCAGCGCTCGGTTAATACCTTGTTACTTATTCGTTACTTATTCGCTGATAATACGTTTGTTGTACGTTGCACCTTTTAGAAAAGGATTTTCAATTGTGTTTATGTCTCTGGTGGTAACAATGTGTAATTAGAGATGAAATGACCCTAATAGCGTGCATGTACCCGTTCCAGCGCTCGGTTAATACCCTGTTACCTATTCGTAACCTATTCACTTATAATACGTTTGTTTTACGTTGCACCTTTTAGAAAAGGATTTTCAATTGTGTTTATGTCTCTGGTGGTAACAATGTGTTTAGAGATAAAATGACCCTATTAGCGTGCATCTACCTGTTCCAGCGCTCGGTTAATACCCTGTTACTTATTTGTTACCTATTCATTACTTATTCCCTATTCCCTATGCGCTACCTATTCGTAACTTATTCCCTATTTCCTATTTGTTACCTATTCGTTACTTATTCCCTATTCCCTATGCGTTACCTATTCGTTATTTATTCTCTATTCCCTATTCGTTACCTATTCGTTACTTATTCCTTATTCGTTATTTATTCAATTTTTGATATCCTCACCCTTTTTAATTTTTGTCGAGCCTGCAACTTTTGTTGCAGAAAGCTCGACATAGGGATAGTTATCCGGCGGCGGCGGTGTTAGTTAACTTTTTTAAAACTTTATATTTTAGAAGGTGGAAGAACTGGACTTCATACTTTGTATATGGATGCCTCATGTTACGAAGTTTCTGTCAGTCACATGTCAAATGTCCTTGACCTCATTTTCATGGTTCAGTGACCACTTGAAAAAAAAGTTTAGATTTTTTGTAATGTTGAATTCTGTCTTATTTTAAGTAATAGGATAATTATATTTGGTATGTGCGTACCTTGTAAGGTCCTCATGCCCGTCAGACAGTTTTCACTTAACCTCGACCTCATTTCATGGATCAGTGAACAAGGTTAAGTTTTGGTGGTCAAGTCCATATCTCAGATACTATAAGCAATAGGGCAAGTATATTCGGTATATGGAAGGACTGTAAGGTGTCCATGTCCAACTGGCAGGTGTCATCTGACCTTGACCTTATTTTCATGGTTCATTGGTTATAGTTAAGTTTTTGTGTTTTGGTCTCTTTTTCTCATACTTTACATAATAGATCTACTATATTTGTTGTATGGAATGATTGTAAGGTGTACATGTCTAGCGTGCAGATGTCATCTGACCTTGACCTCATTTTCATGGTTGAGTGGTCAAAGTTAAGTTTTTGAGTTTTGGTCTTTTTATCTAATACTATATGCTATAAGTCAACTATATTTGGTGTATGGAAATATTATAGGATCTGTATGTCAGTCTCGCTGGTTTTATTTGACCTCGACCTCATTTTCACGGTTCATTGCTCAGTGTTACGTTTTTGTGTTTGGTCTATTTTTCTTAAACTATAAGTAAGAGGTCAACTATATTTGTTGTATGAAAGCATTGTTAGCTGTACATGTCTGTCTGGCATGTTTCATCTAAACTTGAACTCATTTTCATGGTTCATTCAATTTGGTTTTTGTTATCTTGGTTAATGTTAAGTTATGTGACAGTTGTTATAAAGCTTTATACTTAAGACTATCAACATAATATCAATGATTAGTAAAGAAGGCAAGACATTTCAGCGTGTGCACTCTTGTTTATATTCTTATCTCTTGTTATAGATCTAAATTTGTTGAGGTAAAATGACCTTTTGATGACTTATTTACATGTGTTTGTGCTCAACCGATCCTGTTGCTTTATGTTAGATACGTATTTGTTTATTATTGGATTTTTATACGTTCTACCTTTTAAATGTTTTATATTCGTATGTTTGAAGATCTGGTTCTTGGTTCGAAGAGGTATAAAAATGAACATTTTAGAAAATGATTTTCAATTGTGTTCTTGTCTCTGGCGGTAACAATGTGTTCTTGGAGATGAAATAACCCTATTTGCGTGTATGTACCCGTTCCAGCGCTCGGTTTATACCCTGTAACTTATTCGTTCCTTAATCGCTTTCAATACGCGTGGTATACGTTGCACCTTGACATAAAACGATTATCGATTGCTTTCATGTCTCTGGTGGTAAATATGTGTTCTCTGAGTTGAAAAAAAACTATTAGCACATATGTACCCATTTCACCGCTACACTGATACCCTGTTACTTATTCGTTCCTTATTCGCTTTAAAAACGTGTGTTATGCGTTGCACTTTAAAAAAGAAATATTTTTGTGTCTCTGGTGGTAACTGTCGGTTCTTAGAGGTGGTGAAATAACCCTAATAGAACATATGTACATGTTTCAGCGCTCGACTGATACCCTGTTACTTATTTGTTCCTTATTCGCTTTTAATACGCGTGGTATACGTTGCACCTTGAAATAAATCGATTATCTATTGCTTTCATGTCTCTGGCGGTAATTTTGTGTTCTCTGAAGTGAACAAACCCTATTAGCGCATATGTACCCGTTTCAGCGCAACACTGATACCCTGTTACTTATTCGTTTCTTATTCGCTTATAAAACGTGTTGTAGTGGTTAGTGCATCGGACTACTAACACAATGGTTCCTGGTTCGATTCCCGTTCGGGATGAAAATTTCAGGAACTCAATTTTCGGCTCTCCCTTGACACCATTTGCGACTATGGTCTTCAGGAAACGATGATAGTCCGTCGGAAGGTGACGATAAATGGCTTACCCGTGTTAATAGAGAGCCATATCTCTTGCACGTTGAAGACACCCTTGTAGATTTCGAAAAAGAGTAGGCTGATGCCGCTACAAGGCAGCACTCGCACCCGAAAAGTGGAAAGGGGTAAATATAAGTTGCAAAACTTGTTTCCAAATCCACTATTAATAAATATGTTTAAATTAAAAAAATAAAACGTGTGTTATGCGTTGCACTTTAAAAAAAGAAATATGTTTGTGTCTTTGGTGGTAACTGTCGGTTTTTAGAGGTGAAATAACCCTAATAGAACATTTGTACCCGTTTCAGCGCTCGACTTATATTATAATCCTGGTACTTTTGATAACTATACCCTGTTACTTATTCGTTCCTTATTCGCTTTTAATACGCGTGGTATACGTTGCACCTTGAAATAAATCGATTATCGATTGCTTTCACGTCTCTGGTGGTAATTATGTGTTCTCTGATCTCAGTTGAAAAAACCCTATTAGCGCATATGTACCCATTTCACCGCTCAGTGATACCCTGTTACTTATTCGTTCCTTATTCGCTTTTGAAACGTGTGTAATGCGTTGCACTTTAAAAAGAAATATTTTTGTGTCTTTGGTGGTAAATGTCGGTTCTTAGAGGTGAAATAACCTAAATCGAACATATGTACCCGTTTCAGCGCTCGACTGATACTCTGTTACTTATTCGTTCCTTATTCGCTTTAAATACGCGTGCTATGCGTTGCACCTATAGTAAGAAGTAACGAATAGGTAACAATGTATTAGCCGAGCGCTGGAACGGGTACATACGCGCTAAAAGGGTTATTTTATCTCTTAGAACACATTGTTACCACCAGAGACATGAACACAAATGAAAATCTATTTCTAAAAGGTGCAACGCACAACAAACGTATTATAAGCGAATAAGTAACGAATAGGTAATGAATAGGTAACAGGGTATTAACTGAGCGCTGGAACGGGTACATGCACGTTATTAGGGTCATTTCATCTCTAATTACACATTGTTACCACCAGAGACATGCACACAAGTGAAAATCCTTTTCTAAAAGGTGCAACGTACAACAAACGTATTATAAGTGAATAGGTAACGAATAGGTAACGAATAGGTAACAGGGTATTAACCGAGCGCTGGAACGGGTACATGCGCTCTAATAGGGTCATTTCGTCTGTAACAACACCTTGTTACCACCAGAGATATGAACACAATTAAAAAACGATTTATTTCAAGGTGCAACGTATACTTACCCCGCGCATTAAAAGCGAATAAGGAACGAAAAAGTAACAGGGTATTATCCGAGCGCTGGAACGGGTACATGCACGCTTATAGAGTCATTTTATCTCTGAATAGACATTGTTACCACCAGAGACATGGACACAATTGAAAATCCTTTTCTAAAAGGTGCAACGTACAACAAACGTATTATAAGTGAATAGGTAACGAATAGGTAACAGGGTATTAACCTAGCACTGGAACGGGTACATATGCGCTAATAGGGTCATTTCATCTCTAATTACACATTGTTACCACCAGAGACATGAACACAAGTGAAAATCCTTTTCTAAAAGGTGCAACTTACAACAAACGTATTATAAGTGAGTAGGTAACGAATAGGTAACAAATAGGTAACAAATAGGTAATAGGGTATTAACCGAGCGCTGGAACGGGTACATGCGCTCTTATATGGTCATTTCGTCTCTAAGAACACATTGTTAACACCAGAGACATGAACACAAATTGTCAATTAAAAAACGATTTATTTCAAGGTGCAACGTATACTTACCCCGCGCATTAAAAGCGAATAAGGAACGAAAAAGTAACAAACGTATTATAAGTGAATAGGTAACGAATAGGTAACAGGGTATTATCCGAGAACTGGAACGGGTACATACGCGCTAATAGAGTTATATCACCTCTAAGAACCCAAATCTACCACCAGAGACAACAAAACAATTGAAAATCATGTTTTAAAAGGTGCAACGTATGATACACGTATTATAAGCGAGTGATGGAACGAATTAAACAAAGTAATAGCATGCTCCGAAACGATGTACACCCTGCTAACATGTTTAACCCCACCACATTATGTTAGTATGTGCCTGTCCCTAGACAAGAGCCTGAAATTAAGTAGTTATCGTTTGTTTTTGTGTTACATATTTGTTTTCCGTTTATTTTTTTGTATATGAAATACGGCCGTTAGTTTTGTTGTTTGAATTGTTTGAAATTGTCATATCTCGGCCTTTTATAGGTGACTACACTGTTTGGGCTATGCTCATTTTTGAAGGCCGTACAATGACCTATAGTTGATAGTTTCTGTGTCATTTTTGGTCTATTGTGGGTTGTTGTCTCATTGGCAATCATACCACATCTTTTTTTTTATGCAAGCGCTAGCACGGTGATTTAATCCCTTCGAACCAAGATCCATCTTCAAACATACGGACATAAAGCGGTTTAAAGGTAGAACGTATAAAAATCAAATAAGAAACAAATGAGTATCGAACATAAAGTAAAAGGATCGGTTGAGCACAAACACATATAAATAGGTCATAAAAAGATCATTTTACCTCAACAAATTTAGAACTATTACCAGATATAAGAGTATAAACAATTAAAAAGGGGGAAGAATATTAAAAATCGAATAAGTAACGAATAAGGAATAGGGAATAGGTAACGAATAGGAAATAGGGAATAGGTAACGAATAGGTAAGGAATAGGGAATAGGGAATAGGTAACGAATAGGTAACGAATAGGGAATAGGGAATAGGTAACGAATAGGTAACGAATAGGGAATAGGGAATAGGTAACGAATATGTAACGAATAGGGAATAGGGAATAGGTAACGAATAGGGAATAGGGAATAGGGAATAGGTAACGAATAGGTAACGAATAGGGAATAGGGAATAGGTAACGAATAGGTAACGAATAGGGAATAGGGAATAGGGAATAGGGAATAGGTAACGAATAGGGAATAGGGAATAGGGAATAGGTAACGAATAGGTAACGAATAGGGACTAGGGAATAGGGAATAGGTAACGAATAGGTAACGAATAGGGAATAGGGAATAGGTAACGAATAGGGAATAGGGAATAGGGAATAGGTAACGAATAGGTAACGAATAGGGAATAGGGAATAGGTAACGAATAGGGAATAGGGAATAGGGAATAGGTAACGAATAGGTAACGAATAGGGAATAGGGAATAGGTAACGAATAGGGAATAGGGAATGAGTAACCAACTTGACGTCCATAGATCACCCCTAGTTTTTGGCGGGGTTCTTGTGGCTAATTATTTCGTTTTCTATGTTTTGTCATGTGTTCTATTGTTTGTATGTGTATTCTTTCATTTTTAGTCAGGCGTTCTCATCTTATTTTCGATTTATGAGTTTGACTGTTCCTCCGGTATCTTTCGTTTCTCATTTTCAAAGGCAACAGTAGTATACCGCTGTTCAAAACTCATAAATCGATAGAAAACAAAATCCGGGTAACGATCTAAAACTGAAGGAAACGCATAAAATATAAGAAGAAAACAAAGACTCACCAATAAAATTTAACACACACAGAAACTAACTAAGCATAAGAAAAAATCCGATGAGAAAAAAAAAATGTAACATCAAAACTGATACATGAATTTGGGATAGAAAAATACCGTGACACGTCTTATAATAATGTGAACTCACACTCAAATATAAGAGGAAAGAAACGACAAAAAAGAAACACAACGTTAAAATGTAACACACACAGAAAAGAACTACTAGTATAATAAAACAATAGCCACATTCCCGACTTGGTACAGGACATTTGTTTAAAGAAAAAAATGGTTTGGTTGAACCTGGTATTGTGGCATGCCAAACCTCCCGCTTTAATGGCAACTTTAAATATAACATTAAAATGACAACACAACATTACAGGACTACAATACAAATAAATAGGAAAACATATTGGACAAAGAGACACACGAATAAAAGCCAACAAAAGGCACCAGGTTTAAAATTAAATACGCCAGAAGTTCTTTTCATCCACACAAGACTTACAGTTTATGTCTGTTTGGGTTGTTCACACATCGTTTGGAATTATAATGGAATACTTTAATGGAATAGTATAAATAGGTAAAATAATGCAAACAAAACTTTTTGAATGCCTTAATATATAATTAATCATGTACTAAAAAATGTGAAAGAGTACTCATTTGATTTATCAGACTATAATTATTCAAAAGTCAAATTTATATGAGCCTGCGCCTAAAAATTGAGGTTTTTTAATAAAGGGGACCTTACATGAAGATGTAATATTTTCAATCAATTTTAAATTTGTGAAGCTTTTTGGTTATAAATAATCCTTACATATGTATTAAATGTACTGTTAATGGAAGGAAAAGTTACAAGTAACATATCATATTAGTTTAAAAGGGTCTTAGGCCAAGTAAGACTGGAAAAAATGTAGGGTCAATTTAGGCCGTGCCACATATTTACATTAAAAAATGCATATTGAGGCTATAAGAAATAAAAATTTGTGTCTTTTTTATCACTTCTTTACCCATGTGACATGATACAACAAATCTGAGCACAAAAAAAGACTCTTGCAATTAACTTTTCTTGCCGACAGTATGGTCTGATACAAAGATTTTTGCCTTTTTAGTGAAAAACTTGCATGCACTTTTGTCTCAACAGGCTTATATTTAAACCACTTGCTATCCTACAGAAGAAAAGAAAGATATTATGTGAAATAGAACAGGTAAAATGGACATTTTAAAGTGCTTTTGATACACATTTAGTGAAGTCTTTATTATGGACTTCATCCAAACAGGGAGTTAGACAAGGGTCATTTATACAATACATTTTGCACATATTTTCTGAGATAATCTTTTTTTTCTGTAGATTCAGAGTTCACAAATAGGTAAAAGAACTAGATAAAGGCATAAAATCACAAATATCAACACATGAAAACCTGTCAGATACAAAGTCAGGATGCCATTTATGCATCAATATTGAAAAAGCTATAAAATGCCTTTTTTTACCTTAAAATGCCAAAATCTGTCATTTTTTCACAAATTCTTTAAAATAAAAGTTTAAATTCCTTAGTTTCATGCTATGTGACACATAGACACCATCAAATCATTTATGGAAGTTGCCAAAGTACAGATTCTATATTTACAGATTTCGCCTCTTAGGTCCGAGACCACAATTATTTCGTTGTGCATTTTTTTTAGAACATCAATGAAAATTTTAAAATCCCACCTGGGATTTCTCAATGAAATTTTTACAGTGTGTTGTACTACTTTTGGGACAAATTATATCACAATTATAGAAAACTGTATCGGATCTAACTCAAAATGTGAACAGTTTTATGCTTAGGGCGTCTTGAAATCTTTTGACAGCTTCCGAAGTGCTAATTGTTAACCTTTTTCTGCTGGACCAAATCACTACTTTCCTTTTAAATTCTTGACCCATATTTGTTTTTTTTAACCCCTTAATCTCACCCATTTTCTAAAATTAATGGTTTTGAAGTTCATCCAAACAAACTTCAACGTGATAAATAGCTTTCCTAAACGGTTTTTAAACATGAGAAAATAGGAAGGCAAAAAGGGGGGGGGGTAAAAAACGGGCCTTATCGTACAAATGTACATTGTCCTTTTAACGATTGGCCTTTTGTCCGTATAGACGACCTGTCCATTGTCCGGCCTGAAAATTGTACGGATACGGCATTTCAAGTTTACACAGCACATTCCATAACTGCATTTTATAACATTCCAGTAATTATATTGCCTTTTCCCCCTGAACATTGTATTTCAGTGACTGATCAAAAAGGGGGTTTGTGCGGAAAAGCGAAGATGTTATTTAAAAAAAAATATTCGTGAGTGTAATACGGCGATAATAGGACCTCTAGAATCGTTACTTGTCATCTCACAAACGCATACTAGTAAACCATAACTCCTTTTATTTATAAAATATGAATTCATATTATTTGTTATGGTAAGAGCATGCAGAGTTCTTCATTCCGGTCTCTATATTATTCATGGATTATTTTAGTCACTTGATTTCACCAAAGCGCGGGTAAATATTAAATATGTATTAAAAGAATTACATCGACCTGAAATATTCATATTAACTTGGTTCTCCGACTGACCAATGTATTGTGCTGACATGAATTATCATTGATATGGTTATATTTATAAATCAACTGTTTACAAAATTTAGAACTTTTGAAATACTAAGGCTTTACACCTCAGGCATAAATAACCTTAGCTGTATTTGGCAAAACTTTTAGGAATTTTGGTCCTAAATGCTCTTTTTTTGGCCTTTTTAACTTTTTTGAATTCGAGCGTCACTGATGAGTCTTTTGTAGACAAAACATGCGTCTGGCGTATATACAAAATTTAGTCCTGGTATCTATGATGAGTTTGTTTATCTATTGAAGATGTATGTAGCTGATAATTGCCTACGTTTGCTGTAAAAAATATAGAGTTAAAACTTGTTTGCTACAGTTATATTCTTCAGTAAAAGAAATACAAGTCCAATTGAACAAATAAATATATAAAAGCACTCACACGCACGCTACTAGAAATTTTAGAAGGCAAAGACAACTAATAATCCAACCACCCCCATCCCCACCCCCTTTTTACCTTTTTTTTTCTTTTTTCCCTCCTATATCACGAAATAGTTATTTATCAAGATACCAGGATTATAATTTAGTACCCCAGACTTGCGTTTCGTCTACATAAGACTCATCAGTGACGCACACAAATTCTAACGCATCAGACGCAACAAATATACGAATAAAAGCTCATTGATATTATCATGCCAAGAAATTGCGTCCGTTGAAATTTTGCAAACATCCCATTAACCAAATTGCACAAGTGATTAATATTGACCATTTGGTATATAGTCATTTTCTAAGCGACACGTACATGCTGTTCATAAAAATATTTGTTGAATGAAATCAAATATTTAACTACAAGTACTAGTGAGTGCCGTAGGAGATCCAGCGGAGTTTTGAGCGAGGATTACTAGTTATGTAAATAAAGTATTAGCAATGTTTGTTCATGGTAGTCACTTTTTGAATAACAATATCAGCCTCTTGACATCGCCAAAAAGTCAATGTTTAAAATATATACGACAACAACTTAGTCCTTAGTTCGATTAATGATGTTCGCTTCTCTTTTTGACAATAAATACGTTTGTAATCAACTGTTATAAGTGGATAGGATATAATTAACTAAACCTAAGCTAAAAAGCAGGAAAAAATTATGGGTCCACGACTTTATTTTTAAGATATAATCAGTTGAAAATTTGGCGGGAATCGATTCTCTCCTAGACTGTTTATACATGTAACTATTAACATTGGTACCTTTTTTTCTTTCAAACACTATGAAAAAATAAGTACTTTTCTGTTCAGATTTTTATTATTTATAGTTTAACTAGTCATTTTTGCAAATCTTTTACAATTTTTTTTTTGTTATTTTTTCATAGTGTTTGAAAGAAAAAAAGGTAGGATTTGTTTTCCATTGGTACTACATGGATAAAACTAGAGGATGCCGAATATCTGTCAAAAAGTCAAAAACAAGAGTAGCAGTTGGTAATCCGCGGGTGACTCCGCTACTCTCCTTCTATATAAGATGGAGGTACGGAATCGACCAAGTTGTGACGAATACAAGAGAAACGAACATCCATACATATACTATATACACATGATACAAGAACAACGCTACATTTCTCACCTTTCAATGAGTCCAATATTTCCTTAAAACCTGAAAGAGTCTTGACAGCTGGCTCAAAATCAATAAACTATACATTTTCGTTTTTCCAGATTCATATGTAACCTTAAATTATAAGAACACAGCATGTCTTTTGTGAACGTTGACAAACATTGAACATGAAGCCAACAGTCATATTTCTGTAATGACGTAAACTAATATACATGTATTGATTCATAATGTACTAAGTCTAAAATAAAAACAAATGTGAATTGTATTACCATTCCACAACAAAATGAACAGTTGTTATTTCACAAGAGTAAATGTATTAAAGAATATGCACCGGATTGATGGATTAAAATTTATAAAAGTAAACTTCATTCTGAAAACAAGAGTTGAGATATGTATGTAGAGAGATGATTTTGTTTGAAACACTGACATAATGTCAAAGAATTCGAAATCTAAATGGGCTAGCCCTAACATTTGAAGATGGCATTCAATACAGAATAAGAAACCAGTTTTACTATCTCAGTTTATGGTTTTAGAATTCCCTATGCTTACAACTCCAAAACAATGTTTTAAGAAACAAAAGTATTGTACACTACTCTTTAAATAGAAGGTTACTCTATACTTTTAAGTATCTCTTTACTTTCACGTATTTGATTGACTATTTTTTTTTGCTTTCAATACAAGTTTGTTGAGTTTTTAGGTTTTTTTTCCCGATGGCTTTTCTTATCCACAATTGACCAAATGAAACTGTAAATTACTTAAAAATGTTTAGATAGTCACCTTCATAATTCCAAATTCTCTTGTTGTTCAAACATTGTCGATGTCCTCAAAACATCTACCATTTTCCTCTACACAAAGTCTTCCGGTTTCAATCACGATTTTCCATCTCTCTGAACCCGACAATATTGCGTTATATGAACGTTTGATCTCGATTTAGGACAAAAAACAATAGTGGACTGCTGCATAGTGTCACCACATGTAATTTATAATCGCATTGCGGCTAGACACGTGCACATTTTTTACATGTATATTTTTAAACAATGTGTTTCTTACTTTCTAATTAAAAGTTTGGAAGTGAACATAATGGACTGCTATAATTTTTTTTATTGGCTCTGTGTTTAAACTTTTTGTTATCTGTTCAGACTTTAAAAGGTGTCAAGACGAATAAAAGAGAGATTTGCAACCCAGTTTCAGAGGTAAGTTAAATTTTCATATCTTTAAAAAAAAAAACAAAAAAAAAACTTGCGTCTGGAAAGTTGAAATGTTTTGACTGAATGGTTAATTTAAATTAACTTTGAAAATTGTTAAAATTAGATCAATAAAAGAAAGTATTGCTCAGTTGCAAAACTACCAGGGGATAGATAATCTATAATGATTTTTTAGTTAATTTTTAGTTACATGTTTCAGCACATGTATGATTACCCCAACTTTTGCCTGGTAAACTTGTTGTCTCCTTGTGAAATATAAAACATATTAAAAATGATTTCCTGCTAAAGTCTTTTATTGAAATTAAAAAATATAGAGGTTAACATATATTATTATAATTAAGAGTTTCAAATATTCATGATCAAAGACTTAAACATGTTAAAGATACACGTGGGCAGTTATTGTAATTTTTTGTAGTTTTTTTTTAAACTGAATATATATACTTGGCTGTAAAAGGGGGCCGGGGGGGGGGGGGTGTAAGGCGTTCGCTTATATACTTGCTTCGACCACATTCTAAAAGTGACTGTCCCTATTTATGAGCCTGTAATTCAGTGGTAACGTTGTCGTTTGTTGCTGTGTTACATGTTATTTTTGTTCGATCCTTTTTTTGTACATACATTACATGCATTACGCCGTTAGTTTTCTCGTTTGAATTGATTAATATTTATCTTGTTGAAGGCCGTATGATCGATCATATTGGACAATATCACTAATGCGCCTGCAAATGAAGAACACACAAGTTGTTTGTAAACAAAAAATCTCTGTGTAGTGATATTGGACATGTTTCAATTTTTTACAAGTGACTGAGCTTAGAATAAATGTGTAAAAACTATGGAGTTATATGTTTTCAAAGTATAAAATTTTCAGAGAAATTATTGTGTGAAAAAAGGGACTTTTTACCATGAAGAGCCGCATCACGAAAGCATGTTTGGGGTATGCTAATTTACGGGAAAATGAATCACACTCGGTACCATAAAAATCAAACCACATTTGTGAAAATGTCTCAGCTTCGAAACAAACCATCATACATCATGTACATTTACAAGTTTACGAAATGGGCTGAGATAGAGAAGAAAACGTAACCATTACGGCCTATTGAGAAACAATCGGTCATAATGCCCCATCTTGAGAGATGGATTTGAGAAGTTGTCAGACTGATTTATCCATGGTTGCATCTTGTACACCAGAGAAAATTGTGAAAATGAATGTAAATTGTCTTTTATAAACACCAAATTATCAATGCTGCTTCTAGATTTAGACTATTTATAAAGATCATCATCAATTTTCGCCTTTGAAATGTATTACTGGCACGGGGCTGATGCATTTCTTTTAGGCACTTTAAAAACTATGTTTACCCGAGAGATTCCGAAAGTGACTTTAAAGAGGCACTCACTTCAAATTATTACCTTATTATGATTATGGAAACATTAAATATTGTTAAATTGAAAGTGAATATAACACACTAAAGACATTTTTGTGTCATTATCTTTCCTGTCACTAAACACGTGTTCAGTAATCAAGGGACATAACACTTTGCATTAGTATAATTTGACACATGTGTTTTAAACCATTATTTTGGAGCTGGTCAGTAAAGTATGCAAATAAACAGACAAATATATGAAAGAAAAGCATATTTTTACATTTTAATTTACATTAACAAATCACAAGATAGTTTAATTTCTCCAAGAAGGGGCAAACCGTTTCATCTAGTAAACTATAAAGCTACTATTGATTGTTCCTCATTAAATAGGTTAAAATTAAAATTGGAAGGTACCAAGACCTTGTTGATAAATACTCCGTATCAACTTCGAAAAAATAATACATGATGGTCTTGATGTATAGATTCTGCGTACTGATGTTGTTTATCATCTTAACAACGTGTTATATGGTTCTTTTATTTGTCTTTGTTCTATTAATTATATTAATTTTACTGTTGGATTGTTTTATGTGAAATCCATTTAACGTGGCTCGGTACTTAAACATCCCGTCAATTTGTTTGTATTATCTTTCATTTTTTACTGGTGTGTTTTGTATATGCTACTTTTTGTGTTTCTTTGGTTCTTATAACGTGACTATGTACTTTAAAAGATCCCATCAGTATGATATTGTTCTAGTATATGTCATATGATATATTTATATTATGATTTAAAAAAAAACGTTGAACAACAAACGTCAAAATTATTTAATCGCGTATACGTAGTGGAACGAACTATTTGTAGATTCTTATCAATTCTATATAACTTTTGGACTATTTTAAATCTCGGTCTATTTCTGAAATTAATTATTACATAATTTTGATTTTTTAGCCCTGTATGCTAAGATTGCCTATGTGAAATTTTAAAATTGTTTGTATATACATTGAACGACAAATATATGTGACGTATACACTTTCTGACGTCAGACGCGCGAATCAATGAATGTGTTTGTAGAGAGATGTTTTTGAGTTCTGTTAAATTGTTCCTTTTAAAATTGTTATACGATGAAGACTGCTGCGTCCATATTTTGACTGTTTTATCTATTATGTCTGTTTGGTTCACGCATCATTGTAAATATAACGGAATTTGATGAGACTGTCACAAAAGTGAGAGGTTTAGCGCTTTAAAACCAGGTTTAATCCACCATTTTCTATATTTGAAAATACCTAAACAAAAACAGGAATATGACAGTTCTTGTCTATTCGTTTTTAAAGTGTTTTGTCATTTGATTTTGCCATGTGTCTTTCCGATTAGATTTTCCTCTGAGTTCAGTATTTTTGTGATTTTACATTTTTGTAAACTCACAAGGGAGAAGCAATTTCCTTTTTAGTGAAAAAAACCTCTTAGAGTGTGTTTTATTTCGGTAACTAGAACTTTAATCAAGTTAGAACCAGCGTTCGAAATTTCCAGCAGTGAACATGAAAGTTCTTGTTATATGGGTTCAGAAATTAACACAACAATGTGAAGCGATATTTGCTCTCCGTCACATGATGAATTCAATAAAGTTGATATGGAAACACTAGCAACAACCGAAATACTGTCACTATCTTCTGGTTTTGAAGGAATTCATATCTTGTTAGTTCACACTCAGAAAGCAATACAAATGAAAATGTTTCAGTGTATTCAGATGCATCAATTGGTATGGCAGAAATGTGTAATGATCTTAGAGCTACATTTCCCCAAGGAGAAACAAAACCTTTGCTTGAATCGCAATCACGTAAGTGTTTTTTGTTGTTGTTATTATAATAAGTATAGAAAGATGGGATATAAGTGCCAATGAGACAACTCGTCATCCATAAGTTAGACAGTAATGGAAAAACAAATACGACTTGCCTTTGTACGTCAAAAGATAATACACTTGTTTCAGTACATTAAATGGTTGTGAGTTTCCTGAATACAATTTGGTGTTTACTAGCATAATTACAAACATATCATTACTAAATAAAAAGCCTCTTCAGAGATGAAGTTGTTGTTAGTATTCAAATTTTTAAATTATTATAACAAACTAATTAAGGTTTCAACTACCTTAGGCAAAATTGTCGTTTGAAGGATTTGAAGGATTTTGGCTATTATTTTTAATTGATTTTTGATTAAATAGCTATGCCACTGTATCGTTTTTATACATTATCGTGACTTTGTACGTTCTTGGTGGAGGTTTATCTAGAACAATGCGTCGGACGCATTTAATTTATTGCGTATTGATTTCGTGTTTTAGATAAAGAGCAATGATTTGTACTATCCTATAAAAATCTGACATGATTAGCTCAATACACATGATAAATGGTCTCAACCAGTGGTTATTAAAAAAGTTCTCTGAAAATAATATGGAGTATTCACCATACTTCCGTATACAGAACGGCCATTTAGTTTGTCCAAAGGCGTTGATGAGAATGGTTGGAATTCACCAACAATTCTTTTATTCTAATAGAAAAAAGTTTATAGCAGGAGCACCTTTTTCTGTATCGATTGACACTACCGTGCCGGCATAAAATCACTTTAAGCTATAAACTGGATGGACAAATACGCTACATATTACGTTGTGACAGGATGCCCGACTGTAAAACACTTTGACTACCATATCGGACACGACAGTGCATGATTTATATAAGATATAAAGAAGATATGAAGGGAAGATCAGAAGAATTTTTGATGCCATCAGCCGTCTACGGAAAGTGGAAAAAATATTTACCCAATCTTGAAGTCAAAAAGTTATAAATTAGGCAAAATCTTTAATCAAGTTAAAACTTAAATTAAAAAAGAATAAGGTCTGAAGCGTGTACGTTCATTTGCCTGCAACAAAATAGTACCAATAATTGTTATTCAATCATTTGGGGTACATTACGAATCAAAGTTCATGCTGTAAACCAGGACACATTTTGGACAGTTTAATATTCACCAATTTCACTATAATTATATGTGCAGAGGCGGATTTTGGGGGCCCACTTTGTTTTGAAAAATTTGGTTGATTATATAGGGAATCACTGACGCATGACAAGAGCAGGCCTCCTCTTAGGCAGTCAGGGGGTCCTACTTTCTGGATCCGCCACTGACTTGATTATTCGCAAAACGTTAACTGTTGATTTAACTTTATAAATTTAGACTTCTTACGTCATACTATATTAAATTTAAAGGTAACGTTATATTTTGTGATGTGTATTAAATAAGCTAATGTTAATCGATTTAATACTTTTGATATTAAAGCACTATATGTTTAACAATAGCAATCTTGTGTTGGAGACAAATATATGAAGTTTGATACTTCTTCGTGCCTAGGAACAAATAAAAAGTGTCCTGATGTGACATATTTGGAGTTAAATGTCTCATTAATCTTATATAATCCGAGATGAAGAAAGAACACCTGTTTACCTAGTTACAGGATCATATTTGATATTAACCGATTTTACAGAAAAATAAATATTATACAATGTATGCTTGTTGTACGAAATAGTTATCAAAAGTACCAGGATTATAATTTTATACGCCAGACGCGCGTTTCGTCTACATAAGACTCATCAGTGACGCTCAGATCAAAATAGTTAAAAAGCCAAACAAATACAAAGTTGAAGAGCATTGAGGACCCAAAATTCCAAAAAGTTGTGCCAAATACGGCTAAGGTAATCTATTCCTGGGGTAAGAAAATCCTTAGTTTTTCGAATAATTCAAAGTTTTGTAAACAGAAAATTTATAAAAATGACCATATAATTGATATTCATGTCAACACCGAAGTGTTGACTACTGGGCTGGTGATACCCTCGAAAAACTGTTATGAAGGACGTTCACTGATGTTGAATAACTCGTTATATATACGATTTAAAAAGACTTTTCTTAGACAGGACACACAAATTAAAGTTTTATTCTTATCTCTACTAAAACATGAAGATAAATGTGTTGCAATACCTTTTTCAACGAGGTCATTTGCAACATAGTTAAATTCCTGTCTCACATATCTAAATATTTGATTAATATACAACTATTTATTGTTGGTATGCAATTTTTATTTTTTCTATTTGCTACGAAGTATATATGATACCCGACTTACATTAAAATGAGGCAAATTTATATTTTAGATTGGATGCTTACATCGAACTTTATTATTTGGTTTTAAATACCAACTGCACTGTGTCCTGTTATATAGCCCTGCGATTACGTATTTGGATGACCTTCCAGCTGTTTTGAATCGAGTGTAATCGATAAGTTTTAAATGTATGTTGACTACTTTCGGTGTACTAAATATTAATCCCGGTGTTGACCTCTAGAAGCCACATAGATAATATAAACTACATGTAGACTGTTAATTTATTTGTAATATTTCGGGAGAGTCATCTATTCAGTATTCTATTAAACAAAACCTTCTAGGATATATATTTTTTTGCTTAATACAGTTTAAATCATATCTCTAAGTGACAGCGTAACATGCATCGGTATTGATCAAGCGGATCAGTGTTATCATTCGTGTTTGCTATTATACGATGACAAAATAAAATTTTCTTCGAGTTTTATATCAAAAGCTTTTTGTCATGATTGTATTGGCAGCATTCGCGAAATTCAGTAATTAATTTTACCTTGTTATTTATTTGCATGGTAATGTAATAAGACAAACACACATTTATTAAGTTTTTTTTTTTATTCTTGAAGGGTTGAGAAGAAAACTATTTTCATTCTCTCTTGATAACAGATGTTATTTTCCTCAGAATTCACATTTGCTCGTGTTATCTGATCACTTCTGTATAGTCTCAATTACAAATGAAGAATTATTTATAGATAATTGAATAATACTATTGTTCTTTGTTTGTAGATCGTTTTTATTGTTATGGATAAACATATTATGTTATGGATACAAACATCACTAACAATGAAACTATTTTCCCACAGGAGATTTAAAATTTTGTTGATACTCATCAGATCAGAATCAGATTACAAATGTTCGTGCATACATCATACTAAAATGAATTTAAATGTAATGCTATACTTTGTAATTTGTTGTAAGTAAGATATTGTTAAATAATTTGAAGCTTTTGACATGACAGCACTATAATTTTGTAGATAATATTTTTTGTTGGAGACTGATATATGGAGTTTGATACTTTTTCGTACCTTGGAACAACGTAAAAGTGTCATGGTGTGACATATTTGGAGTTTATTTTCTTATTAATCTAATCTAATCCGAGACGAAGAAATAACAGCTGTTTACTTAGTTACAGGATCATATTTGATATTAACCGATTTTACAGAAAAATAAACATTATACAATGCATGCTTGAAAAAAAAATGAAAAATGAAGGACGTTCACTGATGTTGAGTAAATGAATATATAATCAATTGACATTGACTGTTACAAATGTGCTATAAGACAGGACACATACATTAAAGTATTATTCCTATATTTACTAAAACATGAAGATAAATGTCTTACAATAAGTTGTCAACGAGGTCATTTGCACCAAAGTTAAATTCCTGTCTAACATATCCAAATATTTAATTAATATATAATTATATAGTGTTGGTATGTAGTTTTTATTTTTTCTACTTGCTACGAAGTATATATGTTACCCGACTTACATTAAAATGAGGCAAATTTATATTTTAGATTGGATGCTTACATCGAACTTTATTATTTGGTTTTAACATGTTACACATGGAATTTTAAATTGATTATATTTCGAAAATGAGGACACGGACCTGTTATTGTTCGTTATTATGTTTTGTTATTCTTGTAATGCCAGTATCTGACCATTCATATGTATTTTGCGTTGAAATTGTTAATTTTCCAATGTCACTTATTCATCTGAAAATCAAAAGGTTGCTTACATAATGAAAAATAAGAAATACACAACTCAAAATAGAAAAATTAGAGATGGATTAAGAAACTTGTTATTTTAATTTTAGATTTTGACTTATTATGATATCGAGTTGTCTTCCTTTCAACTTAAAAGAAATCGAATTTATGTATGAATCCTGCTTTGTTTCATAACAGCGAATGGCTAACGTATCTACAAACGGGGATTTATTGTTCTCTGTATGCAATATAAAGTATGTACTTTCATGAAATTAATAAAACTTTTTTGACTATATAAAATGCATCTATCCCGTCGACTCATATCCAAGTTTAGAAACAGATACAGATAGGTTACTATTATCTCGAATTAAATCTGAATATTGCCAATGAGAGACGATGAGAACACACTTATTTAGCATCACAACATTACAGCGTGTATGAGTAGATATTTAAAATTAAAATAATATTGCTGAGCTAGCATATCCATTTTCATAAGGGTTATTTATTACATGGATGCTTTTTAACGAATAGTTTCATTTGATGGAGTTTTCATCATCTCTTCAAAAATATTACGGACATAATAACGAGTTAGTTGACAGTTTTTTTTAATATGTGTATAATGAAAGACGACATATGTCTTATATTTGTGCTAACCACAACTTCTTCAATTTTCCCCGAACTTGGCTTATCAAGTAAGAGCTACGTGAATCACCAGTTTTAGAATGTTGTGATCAATACGACCGGAACCAAATTTCAAGCGAAATGTGCTGACCGTAATGCCTGAAAGTTTTTATGTGGGGTTCTTATTATTGTCATGGTAACCTTTATGTCTTTGAGGGCTGCTCATTCAATTTAATGGATATATATCAACGTAATAAATAGAACAGATTATTATTTATTTATTCTATAATTCATTTAAAGGATCACTAACGGCCAAATTTATGTACATCGATTTGACACAAATTTTCATATTCGAGTAATAATGGTTAAACATTTATCCAAATAATAAAATTGTGTCGATAAGATGTATCTTAGTTTTGTGTGTATTTTAGTCTAGACGCTATCCAATTAACTGCCAATTCGACCTCCGAAGACCTCGGATGATCATATAAGCTATATAAGATAGATAAAGATAAAAAAGGGACGAAAGATACCAGAGGGACAGTCAAAATCATACATAAATAAACTGACAACGACAAGGCTTAAAATGAAAAAGACAAACAGACAAACAATAGTACAAATGACACAACATAGAAAACTACCAAATAAACAACACGAACCCAATCGAAAACTAGGTGTGATCTCAGGTGATCCTGGAGGGTAAGCATATCCTGCTCCACATGTGGCACCCGTCGTGTTGTTTATGTGATTACAAATCCGGTAAATAGTCTTATTCATCAGGTCACATTCAAGAACGGGAAGGGGATTGTAGTTACCACGTTAGGCACAAATCCGATATCATTTGTGAAACGGTTATTCATAATATTCAAAATGTTCTAAGCTAATTTTGACAAAATTGAACTATAAAGGCTGCTAAAAGCGAATCATCATTTCACTATTTGAAATTAATGGTTTAGCATAAAGAAATATTTTACATTTTTTGTATAACTTGAAGCTATTGCTATCGTCTCGTTGAACATAAACATAGATGTAGATGCATCGAACTTGTGCATTTGGATTTTTCTATGTTTGTTGAATATCATTTTAAAGATTAAGAATATAAGTTAATGATCGTTTTTATCTGTATAAGAATGAGTTTTGTGGATCGAATCAGTCATTCAAACGATTTACCTTTGTTTCAATGTTGATGTTCCAGACCATATAAATATTTTGACCGTACGCATACGGTCTGCCTAATATTAGAAGTTGGTCAAGTTCATACGATCAATGTATATTACAGATCAGCATAACTTCAATCTCAATTTAATATAAACATTTCAACTGTAATTGAAATAAAAATTTGAATCCATTAAAATATTTTTTTACATTAATGTCACGCTTATTTAATCGGTAAATCTCTCGTATTTAGCATGTCAGTAATATGCATAATTAGAAATTTTCTCACTGAAATTAGAGTCATCTGAAGTAGTAAAACAAAGTGTGGGAACAAGAGCTTTTTGAATATTTAGGAACTTAATGCAAATGCAAAGGATCATGCATGAAAAAAACATGCAAATGTAAATGATCCTTGTGGTAGTATGTGTCAACAGAATGGCGAAAGTACCAAAATGGGATTCAGATAGACAATGCAATACATAAAATTATTCAATTTCAATTAATAGAATGTTCGCGTAATATTCACTTTATCTTTCTAATTGTAATAATATAAAAATAAAAGATTTTGATTATTGGTGTCTATTTGATCTATATTATCCAACGACATGTATGGTCCTGCTCGCAGTTCAAGACCGTACGAGTATACTCATAGGTTCGACCGTACGCGTATGGTCTGGAACATTGACATTATGTTCTTTTTTTTTTTTAAAGCACGGATTCAATGAGGTCAAATTTACACTTGTAGGTGAATAATTCATCGTCATTGTTCTAAGCTAATTTTGACAAAATTGAACTATAATGGCTGCTAAAAGTGAATCATCATTTCATTATTTGAAATTACTGGTTGAATATAACGAAGTATTTTACGTTTTTTGTATATCTTGAGGCTATTGCTAGCGTCTGGTTGAACACTATTAAGATGACATGCAAAATGTTTAAATCATAAATGCATTATATATAATAGTAGGCAATATATAAATTTGAAATGTTTTATAAAAAGTGTTGTGCTTCCTCCATCGTCAGATGACAAGTTTTTTTTCTACCTTTAATAGATTAATTTTAAATGTTTGTGAGCTTTAAAAATAAATCCATTGAAAAAAAGAAACGTAAATCATTTGGTAGATTTATTTAAATGGGTTGAAATGTATATCCTAGAACAAGATCTTTCTTTTTAATCAAGTAAATGATATCAAATGTGTACGAGCTTTTTTGCGTTACAAAAAATATTCAATGTATAGAAATGCGTTACGTAAACAAACATATATTTGTCAATGTTTAAAATAATTCCTAAACACGTGTTTCAACTTTTAGTTTGGTGCACATTCTTTTGAAATAATTGTGAAACGTAGAATAAAATAATACCGAACTACAGGGAAAAATCCAAACAGAAGTTCCCCTATTGTATGACAAAATCAAAAAGCCCAAACACTGACTCGGTGCATTCTTTTCTTATGTATAAATGGTTTTATAGGTGGCCAAACGACTTATTCAATTTACCGACAACGTCGTAACCAAAAACGAAACAAATACAAACAGACAAATAATGATACACACACCACAAACATATAACACTAGGGACTAAGCAACACTGAAACTCACTCTAACCTAGGACAGTGGTGTGACAGTATACCATAAGAACAAACTATACAAATCAGATCATTACATGGGAGAAAACTCAGAGTAGGAGTGTCAGGTTACTTATACATCCACAAAACAAAAAAACAATGCCATAACACAGGAGAGTACTCAAGTGCAACCAAACCTAACACCAACTTACAAAGAAATGAACTAACTGTCATATTCCTGACATGGAACTATCCTGGTTTTAATGCTAGTCGAAGCTTCTTCACTGAATGTGCGTTATTTATATGAAAAGAATATTAAGTTTGATTTTTATTTACTTAAATATAATATCCCAAATTATTGTTAATGCAATGGAAGATTCAAAACGGAACATAGCGAAATCAAAAGCTCAAACACATCAAGCAAATGGAAAACAACTGTTTTACTCCTGACTTGTTACAGGAATTTTGTTAAGCAGAAAATTGCTTTTATAGCTAGCTAAACATATCACCTGTACGACAGTCGCGTAAAATTTCATGATATTGACAACGATGAGTGAACATTATAGACAGACATACTAGGTAAACATGCCAAAAATAGGGGAACAGCTGTCAATAGTGTTTAAAATCTTAATCTGTATAAACAAAAACACAAACATAAATATATCAGAAAAGTACAAAATTGTATAAAGACAAATCACATTAGAACAAATCAAAGATAAGAATACAATTAACTAAATAGATTTCACCGAAAACAGACTAAACAGTTAAAGCAAAATTCATAAAGACAAATAATAGAATACTACGACACAGTGATAAGTTGATAAACAGCTTCAGTTCCAAACATCTATACTTCAAGACAATCGTGTTATAGTTGTGAAGTTGATACGGCATATATATCAATAAGGTATTGGTACCTTCCGGTGATCTTTTTTTACAAAAGTGACGAGGTGTTCTTTGACATACCACTGAGTAATCAACGTTCTGCTCAAACACTGACTACTTTTTACGAAGTATTTGTAGGAGCTCAAATCTCTTGAATACTGAATTAGGTGGAAAATGTATCCCAATACAGCTCCTATATTGCTGGATCGCTGATCGTTTACATTAACGAGACTTCAATGTTTGCTAATAAATTGTTTGATAAAACTTATTTGTTTAAACAATCGTTTAAAGCAATTCGTTCAGAACACACTATATTAGACATTTTTATTTTTAAGTATAAAAAACATAATCTTTACAATTTCGAATTGATAAAATAAGAATTGTTTCATGATAACTTGGAATAACTGAAATAAATAGTTTTGAAATACACACAACCCTGAATATGATGAAACATAAAATATTTGTACTTTAATATTCATCGATTCATTGTCTCGCGATGCCCATTATAGATTATGCGTATTAAATTTATTTTTGACGTAAACAAATTCAAAGACAGCTAACCAATATTACCCTTTTCAAGTAAACATATATTTGTAAAGCAATTACATTCAATTTATATGTTTATATTATCCATTATCAAAAGAAATCCATTAAAACTAAAGGAATTTCGCAACATCGTCATAAGTTTAGGCATGATCGTATTTTATCCTTGTAAATAAAAATAAAACTTGATATAGCAATAAATTTTAAAACCCATTTATAAAGTATGTATATCAAAATTCATAAATGAACGCGTGATAAGGTATTAAATTTCTAATTGATTATGAGGGGTTCAAATATCATTATATTATAATAATATCTCAAAAATGTCAACATTAAAATGTCTTTTAGTAAGAAACACTATATGAACGCAATTACAATAAAATACAACACGTGATAGTATGATGACTTGCAAATAGTTCAAGGTCTTTTTTCTTTAAATATATTTATTTTTTGTCTCGGCATGTATATGATAAAGTTACAAAGTTAAGACTGTACGCCGATTTTGAAATTCAAATACTTATTTCCGAATATTAAATTATTTGCGTATGTGTTGTAAAGTGTTGATAATTTTTTTTAGTGTGCTTAATCAATGTAACACTGCAACAAACTTGTATTGAAGTTGCATGTGTTGCAATACGTATCCTTTTATCTAACTTAATTAGTAACTTTTTGTTAAACGTATGATATGATAGCTGATCACATCTACAATGTAAAACATATAGGTTTTCGAAATTTCTTTAAATTGTCTGTTGAGTTAAGAAGAAAGCAACATCATTTCTGAAATGAAGCTTGCATGTTTATACGTAATCATGACATTGTTTGTGAAGCTATTTTATTACTATCAAGTGTATGGTCTTTTTTTTTAAATTTCCTGTTAACAAAACTTTGAATTTATAAAAAAAATAAGGATTTTCTAATCCCGGGCATACATTACCTTAGCCGTGTTTGGCCAAACTTTTTGGTCTTTTGGGTCCTAAATGCTCTTCACCGTTGTACTTGTTTGGTTTTATAACTATTTTGATCTGAGCATTCACTGATGAGTCTGATGTAGACGAAACGCGAGTCTGGTGTATAAATTTATTATTCTGGAACCTTTGACAACTATGATAATAAGTTTCTGATTGCAGCATCAATGAAACATTGCATCATTCGAAAGCATTGCTTGATAAAGCATAATGTTTCAAACACTTTGATTGTGAAAAAAAACATTCTTCATCTGATATTAACCGATATATGTTATAATATTACAATTTCTAAGAATTTTTTTTTTCAGTAGTGAGCGAAACTACTTACCCATACCGTATATAGCCATTTGTAAAATGCATCTTAAAACAAATGTAAAACAATCACTGAATAACAGGGTCCTTCATTGGAACAGACACATACAGAATATGGCATAGTTTAACTTTATTGCTGGCGCTACGCCAATTCTCACCACATCCCTTACCTGCATGGACTAAAACGTTTGAGTATAGGCTTTATTTCATGCTTATAATATCATAATAAGCTCAAAATCAAACAACAGCTGGGAAATTTCAATTATCGCAAATCAAAATTCTTTGATAATGTACTATTATTAATATATATTCTTTTTCCGTTTTTCATTAATATATTAACATTTATACAATTAAGATCATGCAATATAAAACACCATGCGCGTAGCTACGTTTACGTCAAAACTCCCGGGAGTATACTTGAATTTGGTAAAACAAAATATTTTCATCTAGATATTATTAAAAGAATTGGTTAACAATACATCAACCTTCTAAGTCTTTCTTCAATTGTTTGTAATTTGGAATAAAAATGACAAAATTGGTGTCATATTTATATATTTGTTCATTTTCTGTCAAAGTCTGAATCTACCGTGATTTCTATACTCGCTTTCCTTTTTTAGAGCAATTCCTTATCTACTAAGATTCAAAATGTGGTTTGCAATTTTTTTTAATTATAACTGTGTAGATGTAGGTTCAGTATGTGGTTGAAGTTTTAATATATCAATAACTTTTTCAAACCATCGTATGATTTTACGATAGCTGGACAAAAACAGTTTATGGTCAAAAGAGTATACAGCGCATCATGACGAAATTATATATGATGAATATTCCCGTAATTCATGGAATTTTAAAAGGAATTTCTTGACGTATTTACATTCTGAGGTTAAAATTTGGTACATACAAATTATTTGTAAAACCGGGGTCAAAGTTAATGAAACTTTCTTGGAGGAAAACGCGTATAGCTCAAGAATAAATTTCCATCCTGGTATCTATGATGTCGAGTTAATTTACATGATAAATTTATAAACCTCCATATTTTGTCATGAAACTTGTGCAGAAATTAAATGAAAATATTTCTTTTGTATAAATCCTGTAATGGACTGATAAATGAATAAACTTTTCGCGGGGAGAAATTTCAGGCGAGAACCAGGGTTCTATTAACACACTTTAATATTGCACCTGAACAACTCAGAAAATTAATCATTTCATGTTCATTTACGATTCTAAATAAACAATGAATAGGTTAAACATAAAAAAGTAATCATTTTGAATGTAAAGGATATTAATTTTTGGTATTGATATGAGTTTTCAATGACAGGAATGGTATGTCATTCTCGATAACTTTAAAACTTCCGGAGGCTTAGCACCCGCTCATCTACATTGGCCTGGATCCAATAGGGCCTTTCGGCCCTAACCGAGGTTCGGGCGTACACTTGAAAATGACCTAGCTACGCCACTGAACACGCTGTCTTACAGAATAGTATCAGCAATTGTATTTCTAGTGAAAATATAAAACAATATAATCATAAGAAGTACATGGTGACATACGTATGAACATTTATTTAATTTATAGAAAAATAAATGAATCCGTGTTTTCCACGTTTTTAGTAAGGGACATCATTATTATAAAGGTTACGAAATAACATTATGAATATCACCTTAAAAATAAATTTATAATGCTAACAAGTTTGATTCTCAAGGATGATTGTTTTTCCATTGCTCACACGAATTCATACAAAAGCCTTTATTTTCATTATTATGTTGTTAATGTTATTAAGGGTGTTGATCATGTTTATTTTTTCACTAATAATATCATAACCTTTATTTGTTATATTAAAACGTAAATTGATTTGACTGATTTATTAAAAATGTAAAACTAAATACGTAAGTTTTGATGATAAAGCAAATATAACTCTAATTCGTAGAACTTTGATTTTTCCATTAAACCGGTAGTTTTGACATTAATAGCTCTAAATCTAGGATTCCTGATAAACGCTGTATATAATATGACCTGGTTTGTGAGTTGTTATGTTAATATTACAAAACAGCAACGAAGGTAAAGGACAAGGTTTTCACTACGACGAAGTTACATACAATTACTTCGTGATATTGACATCATTATATATTTTCAATGGAAATGACACCGTAAATTACACCTTATAATATACATTTAGGTGACATATATTGAACTTGATCTTCTTTTTGATGAAATTTTACAATCCTAAAAAAATGTTTTGAACAGGTAATTTGAAGTAACTATTCGTCCTATTTAATATCAATTTGAAGGCGTTGTATTTTAAACAGCAAAATATACAGCTTTTTGCAGCTAATTCATGATAACATAAAACAGTGTCAATTTTAGGAGAATGTAATGTCACAAATGCATAATAATGTATAAATCTCTATATAGTTCAACCAACTAAAAAACACAAAAAGACGTCTTAAATTTAATTCAAATGATACAATACAACATTTTGCAGTGCTAAATTGATATTTAGGCATTAAGTATGGCTCCACCTAAGAATCATGCAGAGGGTGATACAGTGATAGTTGTCAAATTGACTTTTTTGGGCTTCATATGTTCTATTTTGATAAGAAACTAAAAAAAAATAACAATTACACATGTGCTGTACATTTGGTTGCTATGGTTACGATGGCACCATAACAACCCTTTAATTTCAGTCCTAAAACCTTAAAAATTTCTGTTGTTCATCACAGATTTTTTTATAAACTGCTAATTAATTTCGATAAAACAAATATATGTTATCATAGTTCCTCATTTGTTCTAAAAAGTAAAGTTGATAAACAGAAGTTGCAACTATGGCAACTTTTGTTTCCATGGCAACCAATTGTTGCAGTTTTTCATTTTCTTAAAAGGAGTCAAAATTACGTTTTTCAAATTCTATTTTCTTCCAAGAGCAGGGTCCTATGGATAACCTGTTTGTTTGCATTTGTTCATTGGACCTTTGTCTATAACATATCAAAAATAATCATTTGTAGCCTCCTTTAGATTTTTCAGAAAAAAAAGTTTTTTTTGTCTCATTTTTTTTTTTGCATTTTTTTTTTGACAATAGGCAAAATCATTTTCATGTGTTTATAGCACAATTCATTTGATTGTGTCTTTTTAGCTTGTATAACACCTAAATATTGAAACAAAGTAAAGAAAACAGTTACTTATTTATCATTATCATCAAATCAAACTACCAGTTTCCATGGAAACAGAACACACCAATTTTGAGAATTACACATTTTTGATAAATGTATGCTTTATAATGATAAAATTTTAATGAAGCATTTTTAAAAAAAAATTTCTCCATGTAATACATTGTAACATCAAATTAATCAAAATAATGAAATAAAGGAAATTTGGTCGTCATGGAGACAAATGCCTACATTTACAAAATCTTCGTTTAAAATCACTTAAACAATATTTGTTCAAACTATCATTTTCTGTACAAAATCATTGTAAGGAGCAAAAATATAAAATATTGATGCTATACTTAAATCTTTCAAACAACCCTTGGTAGATATTTGTCCCCCCCCTCCTGACAGTTAAGGTCTATATTTCATCAATGAAATCTTTTCAGATATGTTTGTAGTGCAAGAAATAACCTTTAAATCATTAAAAAATTAACTTATTCCTTAATTTTTTCTAGAGAATTCAATGTGAAATTTTGACAAGAAAAGGGGGGTATGAACCCTATCAATATAGTAGTAATGGTTCAAAATAAAGCTCAACACTGTTTCTAAAAAGGACAACAAATTGGTTGCTCTATAGGATCAGAATACACATGTATCTCATCAACTAAACATTTTTTAAAGATCCATGACAATGAGCCATTGTGGTCAAGGTCAGACAGACATGTACACCTTACAATTGTTCACTTCAGTACACGAAAGTAGTTTTATCTTGTTTTGCTTAATATGATAATTGAAAAACATACCAAAACACAAAACTTTACATTGACCAATGAATCATGAAAATGAGGTCAAGAGCAGATAAAACTACCTGGTAGGTATATTTTTTATGGTTTTGTTTAAACATTAAAATGTTGTCAAGGAAAAGGGACACCTGACAGGAGGAAACTTCTTAGCATAAGGTATCTGCATAAAAGGTTTGAAGCATCCATGTCTTCTCCCCTCTAAAATATAAAGCTTTATACAAATAGTTTACACTGCTGCAGCCAGATAGTAATCAGTAGATCTTTAAGTCTTCCATACATAGAGCTCTATTTTCACAGGCAATACAAAAATCAGTTAGCATTATTTTCTTTATTATTCTATAAAATTTTTGTTTTTACAAATAGTCAATCAAGTCTTTTCCTTTAAAGATGCAGACACACACAAGTTAATTCAGTCCCTTCTAAACAAACCACTTGAAGCATTAGGGCAAACATTGTATGGCCCAGTCCTTAATGTCAGATCAAAACTTCTTCAGGCTATAATTCATCCAAAAGGGTAGTATGTCCACTGTCGTATTGATATCTTATAAAATGCTGCTTCCAAGATATTATATGTGACTGTGATAGCTCTCTGTCTGTTATGTAACTCAATATGTAGTTCCTCTAGAAAATCTACAAAGCAGAAATGAAAATATTATAATACATGCAAATTAATAATGGTACATGTATGATCATGTTTAAAATAATTGTAAGAATAAAAATCATAGAAATCAAATGTCGTACTTACATTGTATAAATGCCTGTTTACTCAACAATTCTTATTACCGGTAGTATTTTAAGTTCTGCTAATTTTTTAGTTTTCATTTAAAGTGTTGTTGTAATAATAATATATGTATTACCTATTGTGATGTATTTCATTGTTATAACACAAATCATTGTAATCAATGTATGAAATTTAAAACCGGCAAGGGTCCATAATTGGATTAATAAAGTATTCTTTAATATTCTTATTCTTATTACCGGTAGTATTTTAAGTTCTGCTAATTTTTTTAGTTTTCATTTATTGACAAACCTCAGGCGTATAGAAATCAAAAGAATCAGTACTAGTTCATTTGGAAAAAAAGGCTTTAAAGATAAGAACAAGAGAACAAAAGTGGCACAATCTACTAACAGTTCTCTATTTGTATGTTTGTTTTAACAACTAATTTGTCTAATATAAGAATATCTTTAAAAAAATATTTTCTATTGGTTAATTACCATGTATACAATGTATCACTTTCTGCTTTAGTAACTTTAAATGACACTGGATGACTGGTAGAAGGTACCTTAAAAGCAGATTAATAATAAATATTCATATGATTTTTAAATTAAGCTAAACAAAAAAAATTAAATATAGAATATGGAGTTCAATATGGCTTTCATTACCACTGAACTAGTATATATATTTGTTTAGGGGCCAGTTGAAGGACATCTCTTGCTGTGGGAATTTCTCACTGCATTGAAGACCTACTGGTGACCTTCTGTCTGTTCTATTATGTGTCTATGGTCAACACATTTCCCATTTCCATTCTCAATTTTAACCTTCACTGGGGTAAATGTGATCTCCGTAACTGCAGTTACGTATATCCAAAGATGGCGGACGATGTTTCTGGTCAATATTTCTTTTGTCAATTGTGTTATAATTCTGTATTATTCTTCGGTATTTCGTGTCCTATCTAAAGTATTACTAAGTTTGAAACTTACATACAACGTTTCTTGTCATAGTTCAACCGCTAAATGGAGAAATCATCATTTAAAAAAATCCCGAGGATATGGGTAACTGTAAAGGCTGATATCCGTAACTGTAATAAATGTTTATAGAAGGATATCCGTAACTGTTGAATTTTATTATTTCTGCTTCATTCATTATTCTCGATTAAATAGTTCGGAAAATCAGTTATTTCGGAAATAAATATGTCATAAATTCATCAAAATAGTTATCAAAGGTACCAGGATTATAATTTAATATGCAAGATGCGCGTTTCGTCTTCATAAGACTCATCAGTGATGCTCATATCAAAACATTTAAAAAGCCGTTTGAAACAAGCACAAAGTTGAAGAGCATTAAGGACCAAAAAGGAAAGTTATGCCAAATACGGCTAAGCTAAATATATGAAATCATCGGGATCAAATATAATATGTCCACAATGTTCTGACAACATTTATACAAAAAAATCTACTGTTTAAGATTTCTTCACACTTAACCCCTTGGATGTGGGATGTGCATTAACTGATAAATTAGTCTTAGATGCATGATTTTTTTTTTAATTGTTTTGGCTTTGAAATAGCTTTCAGTACTTGCGACTACTTCCAGATCTTAATTTGATGACTGTTTAATTTTGGGATTTTGTTTTTGGGATGTACAAGTACCCTCCCACGTTCACTTTTTTTTGTGTACAAATTATTTTTAATTGTATCCACCTGATGAGTTAAGCCTTTTCAACTGATTTTTTTAGTTTTCTCTTATGTTGTACTGTTACACCACTATCCAAGTCAGTGGAGGATTGGACGCCAGTTAACATGTTTATCATCGCCACATTCAGTATTTGCCTAGGTCTGACACCAATAAGGAGCCTGCTATTTATTGGATGTCATTTGCTTCTGTGTTTTTCGTTATTTAAAAAAAAATGGCCCCAAAATAAGGCCTAGGCCATTAGTTGACTTGTTTGAATTGTGTTACATTTGTCCTTTCTGGGCCTTTTATAGCATACTACTATGCGGTATATATGGGCATTGATCAATGTTAAATGTCGTATGGTGACCAATAATATTAATTTCTGTGTCAGTTGGTCTCTTGTGTCTCAATTACACTGGTACCACATTTTCTTTTTATTAAATATATGTTCAGGAAGAGAAAAAAATATAGATACAGTAGGTAAGTCTTGCATCAGAGGCCGTTCTGGATAAAGGTAGAATAAATTTGGACTACCACGGGTATGGCAGATTGGATAGGGACGGGAGTCTGTTTTTGCCACTGGCCATTTATGGACCCCTCAAAGATTTGTTACAAGGGTTATAAACCTAGCTACAAAGAGCACGGAATTCTCTCAACATCAAGGCCGTAGCTAGGCATCTTATTTTAGTGAGGCAAAATAATTGAGCCGAGCGAGTGGCATCTGAATTAATGTCCCCATTCTGACCAGACGTGAATGCGTACTTGCGCATCCCGGACAGCAAAACTGACGCAACACTTTGGCAATAATTTAAGAGGAAGTAGACCAATGGAGACCATTTTTCCAACCCCAGTCTCTCTTGGGTAACTTTAAATATGGTGTTTATGTACTTGTTTATCATCTGATGTACGTGAGTTTGTGCTATTTTGTGTTGTCCAAATGTTTATTGTTAACCTTAACTCTATAGTACTGTTTGATTATGTTTTGGGGTGGCTCAGTATTTATACATACAGCCATTGTACTACGTTGCTATGGTCATTTTGTACTCTTGCCTTCAAATTTGTTCTATGAACTCTATCTTTAACGTGTGTATATGCCGTTTTGTGTTTCTCTGTTAAAATAGTTGTAAATAGTGTGATGAATTTTAAAATTATATTGAATTAGATACATTGTTCCCCAAATTTTGATTTCTCACCTATCATGTCTGTTTGCTTTGTATTATTGTAAATATAATGGAATCCTATGTGACTATCATACAAGTTAGGGGCTTAGTTAGTTATACAACCAGCTTATACTCTACCATTTTCTACTTAAGGAAATGCTTCTGCCAAATTAAGAATATGACCGTTGTTATCAATTCGTTTGGTGTTTTTGAGATTATTTTTTTTCATTTGCTTAAGTACTGTCCGTTCTCAATTTTACTTATATTTCATCTATAATAAGCTATCAAATCCTTTACCTCTGACACTATGCATGCATCCTGCTGACAATATAGAAATTCAGAATTGGAAGCCTGATCAATTTTTTCCATAATAATTTAAGACTTTGAACTTTGAAGATCATTTTTGATTCATATTTACTACACTTTTAATAACCGGAGACATTCATTTCATTTCAAACATGATTGAATTATTCAAAAATAAAATCAGTTACGGATATCAATATTTCCAGTTACGTATATCATTAAAAATTTATTAACTTCAGTTACCCATATCATGACGATATCTTAAATGGCTGTTTTCTCCATTTAGCGGTTGAATTATGAATTAAACACTTAGTATTTCAGTTTCAAATATTGTAATACGTTATAAAAGACACGAAATATTGAAGAATAATACATTATTATTACAAAATTGACAAAAGAAATATTGACCAGAAACATCGTCCGCCATCTTTGGATATACGTAACTGCAGTTACGGAGATCACATTTACCCCAGTGACCTTCATACCTTTTCTCAAAACATATTTTTGTATATATATTGGCTTATGTTCTTATGTTGTACTGTTATACATGTACATGGCCACTGTCCCAGGTTAGTGGAAGGTTGGGATCCCACTAACATGTTTAACCCCGCCACATTATTTATGGATGTGCCTGTCCCAAGTCAGGAGCCTGTAATTCAGTGGTTGTCATTTGTTTATGTGTTACATATTTGTTTTTGGTTCATTTTTTTATATAAATAAGGCCGTTAGTTTTCTTGTTTGAATTGTTTTACATTGTATTATCGGGGCCTTTTATAGCGGACTATGCGGTATGGGCTTTGCTCAATGTTGAAGGACATACGGTAACCTATATTTGTTAATGTCTGTGTCATTTAGGTCTCTTGTGGACAGTTGTCTCATTGGCAATCATACCACATCTTCTTTTTTTATATTAGGAATAGAAAAAAAAGTGAAATACAAATGCAATTCCAAGATTCCTAAAAGTGAGTCTGGCAACAGTAATTATAAAGAGTAATATAGAGTCAGTGATGTCCACTGTAATACAGTAAAAACAATGTATGTATAATTTCATTTGCTCATTCTGACATATTAAGAAAAATAGTTTCACAATGCAAAGGCATCATGACATAGTAATCAAGATATTTAAGATTTCTGAAAGTTTCATGCAATATTAATCCAAGTCCTGGTCTTTCATTGTCTTTGTGGAGTTGCATCCATAAATTCCCAATATACAACTACATGTAAATGGCAAAAAAAATATAACATAAACGAAAACAAGAAAGCACACAAATTACACACTTAAATTGACATATAAATCCTTAAAACATGTTAAAAGTCTGTAATACATATAATCAGTGGATGTGGTTGTTCTTTTATTCATGTTGTTTATGTACATATGTACATGTACTAACTGAATGTTGTATATTTATCATGTATATACATGATATACATGTACATGTATCATTACAGCATTTGTTTTTTATATAAAAAAATGGATATTAATCAGACCGATTAATAGTTTTCTGTTTGGAATGCTTTACATTTGTTATTTCTGGGTTATTTAGATCTTACTATACAGTATGGATTAACTCATGGTTGAAGGATGTATAGTGGTAATGACAGTATCATAGAAAGTATGTGACTATCAATTGATCTCTAGCATGTCTACCTGTTACATCATGTACATATAGCATGGTAATAAAGAATACTTTCATTTCTATCGGTTCCGTTCGCCCTAATAAAATGTTCACCCTGGGTTCAGTCGCCCATGCATGCAGAGTCTGTTCGCCCTACTAAAAAAATAATATTGAGAGCATTGAAGTTGAATAAATATATTTTTATTCTTTAAATTGATGAAAACTGTATCATGGAAATATTTAAAAGCTGACGGCTTGTTTTGATCAATTATAGATCAATGACATAACAAATCAAAGGAAAAATAATAAATTGGTTTCAGCTATACATGTACAAATATTAGGCCTAAAAAAAAAATGTTGTGTTTCCGGTCACCCAACCGACCGTCCCTCAGACCCCCGACTCAAAAGTTTTTAAAGCTGATGTGGGAAAAAAAAATAATTTGTATACCTACAGACCGTTTTTTCTGAAAGAAAATAAAAAATTCTAAGTCCCTCGATCTTTTTATCGCCCCAAAAGAAAACAACGCTTATTTTAAACTCGAGGCTTATTCTTAGAATGTACTGGAAAGTGGAATCTTCTTGGCTAATTATATATGCGGGAGCATGCGCAGTAGTTATTTTCGTTTGTCAGTGTTTGAACATGGCAACACAACGCGTCCTATTCAATGTTCAACGCGGAAAGTGTGACCATTTCGCGGAGAAAAAAATATTTCTAAATTTTACAGAAAGTAACACCTTTTTTTACATTAGCAATGAAATTCATACAATGTCTAACACCGATGAAAAAGAATACACAACACAAATTTTGTGCTCGGCCACCGGCAAAAATTAGTGGACCGAGATTGATGACAATAACACAACTGTTAGAACAATGCAATCTTTTGGAATTAAATTTATCAAATTTTCATGCCAGACCCTTCTTCAAAATGAACCTGATATTAATTAATCCATCTGAAACTGGTCAGCCAATCAACGCTTTTGACATTCTGATGAAAAGCCACAGATGCTTTGTCAAAAGAAAGTGTCCTGCCAGGTACAGTGTATAATATATTTGTCTATCTGTAGGTTTGGGATGATGTTTGCTTAATGTTCCTATAAATGAATCTGCCCCACATCTTCTCAATTTCTTTCTCTGACAATCCCAAACTTTTGGTCCTGAAATAGGGGAATTGGGTTTAAAAAGCTAATTTCCTAGGGGAAGTGCTGCCCAAATTTTTTTTAGGTTTCGACTTAGTTTTTTTTTCAGGGGTATTTTAAGAGGGGGTAAACTAAAAGTTATTTCAGGGGGGTTTTAAAAGGGGTAAACTAAAAGTTATCTCAATGAGATTTTTAAAGTGGGTACTCAATCTCTTTTTATTAAATCCCAAACTTGTGTCTGGTAACTGGAAATTGAGTTTTATATATTAATATTATAAAAAAAAAAAAAAAAAAAAAAAAAATCCCTACCTACCGTCCCTTCAAAATTTCAAGGGGGTGATCGGAAACACAACATTATTTTTTCAGGCCTAATATAGGGTAATTTTTCAACAAAATTTCAACATATTCTGTTCACATAATAGTCATAATAAACATAATAAACACAGAAACAAGAAAACATTTTGGAAAAAAAATAAAAATTAGGGCGATTGGACCCTGGGCAAACAGGTACTAGGGTGAACGTGAATCAGGGCGAATGGCAATCATTCCAAATCATCCTATTTGGATATTTCAAATATTTAGGTTTATTTAATATTAATAAAATTAAAATAAATAATTCAACTAAACAGGCTAACTGTCATGACTACATGTCTAGCATTTCACTGGGACCAGCAGCTTGAAAGCTATTTGTCACATACATGTACATACTAAATTGAGTCATTGCCCCTCCCCCTTTCCAAAAAATAAAAATATCCTATTTTATGAATGTACTTTTATTTCACATTTAATAAAGAAAAAGTAATCATGTTGTTAAACCTACCACTTTCAACTGGGAGAAGTATTTTGTATTCCTTCAGGCTCCTTTGGCGATGAAAAGGCCTCTGACTGTCTGTATTTTGTCTTCATCATCATGTCAAGTTTCCATTTGTAACTTTTAATTACCCTATTGAAACTCTATACACTCTGAGTGAAATGTAAGTAGTAAACATCCATTCTCTGTGGGATAACACTATAAACAAGTCTGCTTTCTTCGGTTGTTATTTCTTGATTGTAGTAATTTGTACGGAACGATACTTTTCAGTCCAAAAGCTAATTTCAAATGATATTTTACATCTCTGTGACACAAACTTAGCTTTAGTTGTGTCTTTAAAGTAACATTAGTAAAGAACACAACTAGAATTTCTTTGATGACAGCTGCATATTGTATGATAAACAACATCGTAAATTTGCCTCCACATGTTGTGAAGTAGAACCGGAAGTGATAAATTGTTTACAAGACACTGAACAAAAATCATCAGTAAAAATGATTTATCTATCCAATTTAACGCAATAAACAATGAATCCTTACTAAATTATCAATTTCTCAACACTGTTAATTGCAGTTTTATAATAAATGCAGAATACATTATGAAATATTTTTATTTACTTGTTTTGAAGTTCAACAAGAGTTGTCTTTCCTTGAAATAGTAAGAAAAGCGGTTAATTTAAAATGAAAATAACTTTTTATTGATCATAGGCTACATATATATGTTGTTTGGGAGATTCCATATTTTCTGAAATGCTAAATGGTTTACTACAACTCGCCTGCTCACAGGAGATATATATTATAGCATCCATCATATTTCCAATACTTATATAGTGAGAAAAACATGCCCATCTGAATTTTTATTAGGGTATAAATGACATTAATAGTAGGAATTAACAATTATGGTTGAAAATATGTTAATTTTTACTCAAAGTATGTCACATAACCAAATATCAAGCATATTGGTTACATAGGATAAATCACTTTTTCTTTATTTTGCATGATTCTTAGGTGGAGTGATACTTAATTATACCTTTTTGTTCATTGTCGTTTTTCAAAAGTATACAGTTTATAATACTAAATTCGAATAATTGCTTTCTTTATATCATATATTTCCATCACTATGTATTCCTACTTTGTTTTATTGCTTATTTAGCTCTATCCTTCTTTAAGAGACGAATATATTGTATTTCTACTGCGTATCATATTTATTCCCACCCCGAATTTTGACAAAAGTTAGTTTCTGTTAACATTCACACTTTGTGTCCGTGTCTTTAACATTTAGTATTTCAGTAAAAAATTTGAATGCCTGATGAAGCTGAAGGGATGAACACGTACATAAGGCATAATATCAGGGAGATAGGGGAAACAACAGCAAACTATTAACATTCACTACAAAAGTTATTTGGCCAATAATAGAATTTTGATCATTACTTGTTCATTTTTTTCTTTACATATTCATTCATTTGTGTTAAAAAGCTTAATATGGTAACACTGCTGTCAAAAATATTTCTGGTGTATTTCCTATCACACATAATATCAAAAGCTTCCCTTTGTAAGATGAACATATTTGAAAAACCTTGAACTATTTATTCACCTTTAATTTGAGGAAATTTAGGTTATTTTTTTTTCAAGAAATTTGACCATAAATATATTTTACTGTTACATTACTGTGAGACTAATAATTTAAATCATTTTTTTTTCTTGATTCTTTTATGAAGCTATCATGAACGAAAACACATGTCTGAAATAGAGCAAGGTTATAGCGTATTAATTGACGGCAGTACATGCAGTTATTGCGTGATACTTTACATCAAAACTGAAATAAGTAAGTGAGAAGACATCCTTTATTATGTGGAAAGTGTCGAAAATGCTAGTTTTTTTCATTCTTTCCTACAAACTCTGTCATCAAGTTAGCCTCATTTATATAACGAAAAAGGTCGGAAAATATAGAAGAAAATAGATATAGGAAGATGTGGAATCAATGCCGATGTGTCAAATCTCTATCCAAATAATAATTTATAAAAGTAAACCATTATAGGTCAAAGTACGGCCTTCAACAAGGAGTCTTGGCTCACACCGAACAGTAAGCTATAAAGGGCCCACAAAATTAGTAATGTTAAACCATTCAAACGGAAAAAACAACGATCTAATCTATATGAAAACGAGAAACGAGAATCACGTATGAACTACTTAAGCAAACGACAACTACTGTACATCAGATTCCTGACTTAGGAAAAGTCCAAACTTTTGCAGCGCCATTAAACATTTTTATGGTACCAAACCTTCTTACTTTTCTGAAACAGTAGTATAACATCACAACATAGAAAAACACACTATTAAATATAATTGGAAGGCTTAACTCAATAAAAAACGCTAATTAACACACAATGAACAAATACATTTGATTGATTAATTGATTGTTGGTTGCTTAACGTCCAGTGGCAAATATTTTATGCATATTCAGGACGAGAACAAGTTCACAATAAATACAATAGGTAGGTCTTGTCATAATAGAGGCCATAAGGAATGATGGTCGGGGAGCTTTCGACAGTTATCACAGTTTATTAAATAAAACCGCTCCTTGTGTATGAGGATTACTGACAAGACTGTTCATTATTTCGATTTAAATAATTAAAAAAAAAACGAAAAAATAAACACATTTTTCCTAATATTATTCTGACTATGCGTAAAAGAATTTTCTTTCGAAGCTTTTGAAATGACTCGCAAATAGCAGTGCATTCACTTTTCACACGAGATAGCGAACATCTTAAACAAGGCAAACACAATTTTAATATAATTTATCTTATATTCAACTTTATATTATTATTAGATTTTGTTATCAGTAAATTAAATGCAAACACATATTATTGTTATATATAAAGGCAACAGTAGTATACCGCTGTTCAAATCCATGGACAAAAAACCAAATCGGGGTACCAAACTAAAACTGAGGGAAGCGCATTAAATATAAGAGGAGAACAACGACACAACACTACAATGTAACACACACAGAAACGGACCAAGCATCAGACAAAATCCCACGAGAATACGAAATATAACATCGAAACCAAATACATAAATTTGGGATAGACAAGTACCGTGACACGTCTTATCGCAATGTCAATTTACACTCAAAAATAAGAGAAAACAAACGACGCAACTTTAAATTTTAACACACACAGAAACGAACTACATGTATAATATAACAATGGCCATATTCCATATATAATTGGAATGGTAACGAGTACTCGAGTGCTCGTTACCATGACCGAGTACTCCAGTACTGTTTTAGTAATCGGATACTCGTTTGACTGTCACAGCTTGATATATTTCTCCTCACATTTCCACTCAATTTAGTTCTGTTGAAATATACCCTACGTAATTTTAAATAAAATCAATTAACAACATACAAATGTTTATCCTGAGGATACTTTTTGTTATGGTAGTATCAGCAACGTTCTTTCCATCAGAGGGAATGTATGCATGTGTACTACCTGTAACATAAAATGGAAAGTCAAAAAGCCTTTCGTTTGAAATTGTAGACTAGATCATATTTCTAAACAACTTTCAGACTTAGAACAAAATCAAGGTGACCTGTGGTGAACCCTACGCAACTAATTAGAGACATTGTAACGGTGTTTGTACACGGATCAACACTTTCATGGATTAATAATTAACTCATCAAAAGCCGGAAAAGTTATCTTTTGTTTGTTAATCAAGACTTAAGTAAACGTGATTGGTTTGAGATGTCCATTGAAATTGATGAAATTACTTTGTATTTGAAACCTTATCTATAACTGTTCAATTTATAATTCAAAGATAGGCTAAAGTACGAGAGAGACATCATACCCAAAAGTCGTTATAACGCAAACATAGGAAGACAAATAAAGTAAAATATGTGTAGTGCTAATACTCTTCCGTAGCATCCTACCTAAAATCTAAACTTTTCAATAGACGTTAAAGATTAATTCGAGTACTCGCCAGTACTCGTGTATCATGACCGAGTATCCTAGTATTACATTTCTGATATTTTGACAGCCCTTTTATATACACATGCATTTCCGTGGATCTACAATGTGTCGATTCCTCTATCTTGGCCTTGTACAATGTCGTGTTTTCATTAACTGTTTATGTTGTCATTACATTGAAAGTTGGATGTGTACTGGTCGAATACTTTTAGATGCATGACGATTTTTAAAGGGGGAGATCAGGAGTGGGAGAGGTAGCATCACTTTAATTTTCAATTATGCAGTTTTATTCGAAAGAGGGTCAAAATCAATAAGTTTGAAGACCTACAAAGTGGTGAATTTGAGGGGGCATACTCTTCTACTGTGTTGAATCAAGTTGGCTGATCGTTTCGGACCTTACTGGAGCGGCCCAATCTTATGGCAGTCATTTCCCTCCCCCTTATGAAAATTTCAGGGTCCGCCTCTGCTACCCAATGAATATTCGAAGTTGATATAACATATTTTTGATAACTTGACCGTATTTAATTATTTCACATTTCCTAAAATATAGTGATATATTGCTAGGTATGCTGAGGTGTTGATAATAAAGGGCTTTCAAAAAATCCACTACATTTTTTATGGATTCGTTGAAAAATTATCCAACCCTCCTCCTCATCCCATTTTTGGCTGTAAAATGTAAGTGATATAAGTAACATTGAGAATTGAAATGGGGAATGTGCCAAAGAGACAACAACCCGACCATAGAACAGTAGAAGGTCACCAACAGGTCTTCAATGCAACGAGAAATTCCTGCATCCGGAGGCGTCCTTCAGGTGGCCCCTAAACACTTTTATATACTAATTCAGTGATAATGAACACCATACTAAACTCCAAATTGTACACAAGAAACTGAAAGTTAAAATATTACAAGACTACCAAAGACCATAGGCTCCTGACTTAAGGACAGGCGCAAAAATGCGGCGGGGTTAAACATGTTTGTTAGAACTCAACCCTCCCTCTATACCTCTAGTCAATGCAGAAAAATAAACGCATAACAATACGCACAATAAAATTCAGTTCAAGAGAAGTCCGAGTCTGATGTCAGAAGATGTAATCAACCAATATAAACAAAATGACAATAATACATAAATAACATCAGACTACTAGCAGTTAACTGACATGGCAGCTCCAGACTTCAACTAAGCTGATTGAAAAGTTATGTCTTCATCATATGCATATCAGGCACAATCCTTCTCGTAAGGGGTTTAATATCATACCATCATAACACATATGAGAAGAACATAACCCGTGTCATGCCAACAACTGGTTTTTAAATAAATGTTTTTAGTTCCAATGCAAAGTGCTTGTTTCCAATCAAATTAGATTTTCTAAATTCCTCAAAGAAATTGAAAGCAGAGGAGACGGCAGCTCATAAGAAGCTAAACGATTATAGTTTAAAAAAGATATAGAATTATTTGTAATCACGTGCTGCTACACCATTGATGCCTTATCATGTTTATCATGTTTAAAATATACTGTTGTCTCCAGAAAATATTACATTAGGGTAAACTTTTGAATTATAAATACTGTTTTGTTTATTTTTTTTTTATGTTCTGTGTACATAACCATGCCCATTAACGTCATATATGGTTTACAGCAAACATTATTATTTGATTATGGTATGTAGAAATCAATTTAAAGAATTAGAAAACATACACAGTTCTGATGTATTTCAAACGCTCATCATTTATGAGTAACAGTGGAAACTGATCACCTCGCAGTAAGCCAAATAGTATGTTAGGGTTGAATATGTATATATATGCTTACCGAATTTAGAAACACTAGATTATTCCTTTTAAATTTTTAAATGAATGTGTCACTGTCAAAAGCAAGGACTGCCTGTAAGTTGTAACAAAAGCCACATTGATTGTCAGAAAGGTCATCCAATTCTGCTCGACATTTTTTGGGGTTCTGTTTTACACCTTCTGATTTTGCCCATGACAAGGGTTTTGACATTAATGAGGTTAGAACTGCAATGCTTTCCACAACCGATTCGTTTGCAGTTAAGTTGATGGTTAACATTGATGGCATGAATCTGTGCGCAATGGCATTCGGCAATTTGATTAACAGTTGACTTTGCGGTCGTAAATATGTCTCGCAAATGATGTTGCATTGTCACTACATGTTGATCTGGTCAATGATGGTCAGCAACACATCCCGTCTACCTGTTTCGTTATCGGAAGAACAGTCAGACGAGTTTCTAAAGTCAATCTGTATGTTTGTCCCACGTTCACGTTTGCAGTATTCTTTAGCGCTGAATTAGTTTTGTATTCTTCAGTCTTGGCAATATAGAGATGAACTTTTTAAACTGATTTAAGTGTCGCTCAGGATTGAAAGAATTGTTTTACGAAGCAAAATAAAACTGTAAAAATCTTTTATGGTTTCTAAAATCCAACATAGTCACCAAATTTTGAGTTATTTGATTATAGAACATCATCTATATAGCGGAAAGTGAAGTTGAGGGACATTTCTTCTTATTTGTATTCCTCAGAAGTTCATGTATGATGTCAGTCTCATAACAGTGGAGGAACAAGTCACCAAGAAGAGGGGCACACTTTGTTCCCATTGGATTGCCGATCGTCTGTAGAAAAACACGCCTTCAAACATCAGCAATCAAGCATCTTGATACTTTTAGTTTCATAGATCTTTTTGTTTTAATCAGAGTGAGTCTTTAGAAAGTAGAATGTATCCCTCCCTAATACAAGATAGTTGTTTCTACGTTAGCCATTCTTTTTCATGAATCAAAGCTACACCATCTGTTTCAATTTATCTGTTAGTTTGCAGTGGCAAATACTTGTACGGTGTAGAAAAGTCAAATGTTTTTAAACCTTTGCAAGATGAAAGAATGTTTAAGTATCCAAATCTGATTCACGCTACCCTAGTATAGGCGGTTTCACCATTACTTTAAAGCCCGGCTATGATTGCTTATAAAACAAATATTAATAATTTAGAAATAGGTTTCGTGGAGAACTTGGAATACCACGGATCATGACACCGGCTTATAGTCGTAATTGTTGTTGAAATTTAAATAATATGAAACTCAATCACAATCAAACCTTCCATAAGATATTGCCTGTACCAAATCAGGACAATGACATGTGTTATCCATTGGTTTGATCTGTTGAAGTTTTTGGTTTTGCAATCTTATTAAGGTCTTTATGTCTGGAGTTCAGTATTTTTGTGATTTTTACTGTTTACTTAGATATACAATATAAGTATAGTATTTATATCATTTCCTCTTGTATTCATAAGCGAATACTTTTTTAAATAATCCTGTAACGCTTTTTCTGCGTTTTCTTAACCAAACATACACGTTGACAGTCCGTAAGTTTTTGTACAATGGTATAATCGCATAATATTCAACACACAGTAATTCTCAACTGCGTTTTTCTAATTTGCAGCGATGCTTTATGTACAATAAAATCATCTAATTATTAGATTCAGAGGAAGGAAATGTACTTGTGATTCCAGGAAGTGTTCTTTTCATACTGCAAGTAATAATTCATTCAAATTTTGCATGTAAGTAAAACTATAGAGATAGACTTTTTTCTTAAGTATTGTAAGTTTTTCCGTAAGTTATCTTAGGACTTGTCGTTTGAATTATGCCCGGAAGCCTTTCTTCTGCTGTTATATGTTTCTATATATTCCATGTTACTTTGAATCAAGAAGGAATTCAAATCAATCAGACATTTAATCTAGAGTATCAGAAAAATTGAGTATGGAAATGGGGAATGTGTCAAAGAGACAACAACCCGACCATAGAGCAGGCAACAGCAGAAGGTCAGCAACAAGTTTTCAATGTAGCGAGAAATTCCTGTACCCGGAGGCGTCCTTAAGCTGGCCCCTAAACAAATATATACTAGTTCAGTGATAATGAACGCCATACTAATTTCCAAATTGTACACAAGAAACTAAAATTAAAATAATACAAGACAAACAAAGGCCAGAGGCTCCTGAATTGGGACAGGCGCAATAATGCGGTGGGGTATAACATGTTTATAAAATCTCAACCCTCCCCCTATACCTCTAGCCAATGTAGAAAAATAAACGCATACAAATACGCACATTTAAAACTCAGTTTAAGAGAAGTCCGTGTCTGATGTTAGAAGATGTAACCAAAGAAAATAAACAAAATGACAATAATAATGTTGACGTCGTTTCACATTATCACATTCTTTTATTTTTAGAAATTAAGGTAACCAATCTTATTAGAATTAATCTGGGTAAATTAAACTCATCGATCATTTAAATAAACTTATTCTAAAAGGTTCACAATTTAGCACTGTTATTCGATCGGTAAATATTGGTTTTACTGGTATTAATGTAGATTGTTGTATCTATAAACCAAAAAGCAAACTAAATGTTATTATTTTATATATATGCACATTTATTGCTAAACAAAGGAAAGTAGGCAGTCTTAATCAGTGACCATCAACACGTTTTTCTGTATAGTCCATTCTAATAAGGGTTGAATCGAAACACAAACGAGATTATGACTTAAAACAAAAGCGCCATTCAAATATGATAAAAACTCGCTACTCTTATAATGATTTTAAGATGAAAAAAAAAAAATCCATGCATTCTCGACATGTTTTTCTCTGGCTGTTTATGACGTCTTTATACCAAATCCATTGGATGTTTGGTGTGTGCTGATTTATTACTACGATTATAACTTAGTGTGGGCTTTAAGATAGCAAATTATTTTGTGTGATTTGGTTTTCAAAGAAAAAAACTATGCAGGTAAACTCAAATGAATGAAATCGAAATAAAAAGCAAACATGTAACAACTTTAGCTGCAAGTTATTTTTCTATTAGTTTGAACTATCTGTCAGTGACTGCGAGTACTCTCAGAACTGTTCCAAGGGTATTTTTGTTGTTGGGATGTACAATCACTTGTCACGTTCACGTCTACTCTATGTTTATGTTAGATATATTTTCATTTGTATCCATCTAATGAGTTACAACTTTTCGAACTGATTTTGATAGTTTGTTCGTATGTTGTACTGTTGACGTACTGTCGCAGGTTAGGCGCCTGCGAACATGTTTAAACCCGTTACATTCTGTATGTGATTATCCCTAGTCAGGCGTATGTAATTATGTGGTTGTTGATTGTATCTATATTACATATTTGTTTTTCGTTCACAATTTTGTCTTGTTTAAACCGTATTTTTATTTCAGTCCTTGTAAAGCCGACTACGCGGTCTTCGCCCTGTTCATTTCTAAAGAACCTTCAATGTTTGATTTCTGCAATAGGTTTCTTATTTTCTTTTTCATATTTCACTCTTAAAAAAATAAATATATTCACAAGTATACTTTCACCGTGTATACGAAATGTTCTTAAAATCATAAAGTAATACTTATTACTAGTATGCTAAAGCTTATATACATCTGTATGTATTAATAATATAACTAAATATTTTTATTTTTTTTATTTTTGTGTATTGATTTAAATACACAGGTTTGCCTACTTTCCTTTAATATTTAGGAAGCTAACTCAATATTTCATGTTGGCATTTAATTCATTGAAGGAGACTTGTTTTCGCTAGTAGTGCATTTATTACTCACACGCATAGTTTAATTGAATGTAACCTTTATATAAATGTTATGTTAAGCTTCATAGAACATGTTACACCTTTTTCATTCAGGTTTTACTGTCAACACTTTTTTCTATGCTAAATATTATAACATTGTTTTTTTCTTTCTGTATGAAAAATTCAAAAGCCGAATATTGTATATTAGAGAGAGAGAGTGCTCCATATTGTACAAACAATCTATGATTCAACGTTATTTTAAATACGTCCGTACTGAAAAACAAGTACGCATAAGTGGTATTAATAATATATTGATAAATTACACCTTCACTTTCATTGACTTGATATTTTCCTCTTCTTTCAACATAAAAAATACGCCTGATAACAGGATTTACACACATTCTCAAAAAGCACCACATTGTTCGTGTCAAATAAAGTGGGAATAACATACATGTTCTTGCAAACTAATGCTGTCTTGTACCTTCTGTCCTTCATTAACGAAATAGCATATGCTAGGACAATATTACTTATAACAATACAATTAATTACAAGTACCTTCTAAAAGCCATATATTAAGACTTGAAGTGAATTTAGTATAATTGTATTTATGTACGTAAAGGTTCATACTAGTCAAGTTTGTTTAAGCCGTCAATTTCATTGTGGTAGGCTTTTGGACCATTGCACATGAATAGTTTTCTTATTCATTTTCTTGTTGTTGGCCGTAAGCATATTTGTACGTAAAATATTACAGTCTAAGACGCCATTAGAAAAAAAGCTTGTTTTAGCCATTATTTCTTTTTTTAAAGTAATATTTTTTCTTTTTATATCTCTAGCTTGTTTAAAAAACAACTGCACCGTGTCCTGTTATAAAGCCCTGCGATTACGTATCTGAATGACCTTCAATGTGTTTTGAATCGAGTGCAATCGATAAGTATTAAATGTATGTTGACTACTTTCGGTGTACTAAATATTCAGCCCGGTGTCGACCTCTCGAAGCCACATAGATAATTATAAACTACATGTAGACTGTTAATTTATTTGTAATATTTTGAGAGAGTCAAAGTGTCATATATTTAATATTGTATTAAACAAAACCTTCTAGTATATATGTTTGTGTTTTATACAGTTTAACTCATATCTCTAGGGAAAACGGTAGTATTTAATTTTCCCAGCATTAGGTTGGCCTTTTGTGTACCAAAGGCGGGTGAAGGAATTCAAATTAGGAGCGCTGTGATTGGATGTATGGGTACACTCTATTTTTGTTTGTATCTATGAATAACTGCAGTGTGTATATTTACAATATAAATTTTGAAACCTATTAAAAAATGTTCTAGAGAATTATTTGAAAAGACTTTCAAAATTTCATAAATTTGGTGCAAAATGACGGTGGGCATGGATAACATAAACAAATTTCGTTGGAAGTTGGTCATGATACTATTTGGCTTTAATGTTTAAAACAGAATAATAAAATACTAACACAACATATAACTGTTTTATCCAGGTTTTTATCTTAAAAAGTGGTAAATTTAGAGAATGTTAATATTGTCGCCAATGGCAGAATAAATAGTACCGTTTTCCCTCTAGTTGCACAGCACGCAGCGGTATTTATCATCGACTTTTTTTTTATAGTAAAGTCTTTTTGTCATGATTGTATTGGCAGAATTCGCGAAATTCAATACTTATTTTTACCTTGTTATTTGCATTGTAATGTGATAGGACAAACACACATTTATTAAGTTGATTTTTTTTATTCTTGAAGGGTTGAAGAAAACTCTTTTTCATTTTCTCTTTATAACATATTTTGTTTCTTCCGATTTCACAACAACCATTTGCTCGTGTTATCTGATCCCTTCTGTATAGTCTCAATAACAACTGAAGAATTATTCACAGATAATTGAATAATACTATTGTTCTTTTTTTGTAGTTTGTTTTATTGCTATGAATAAACATATTATGTTATGTCAAACATCACTAACAATGAAACTATTTTCCCACAGGATTTTTTAATTTTGTTGATTCTCATCAGATCAGAATGAGATTACAAATGTTCGTGCATACATCATAATGAAATAAATTAAAATGTAATGCTATGCTTTGTAATTTGTTTTAAGTAAAATGATGTTAAATAATTTGATGCCTTTGACATGACAGGACTATAATTTGGAAGAAAGTATTTTTATGTTGGAGACTGATATATGAAGTTTGATACTTCTTCTTCGTGCATTGAACAAAGTAAAAGTGTCATGGTGTGACATTTTTGGAGTTTAATTTCTCATTAATCTTATATAATCCGAGACAAAGAAAGAACACCTGTTTATGTAGGTACATGATCATATTTGATATTAACCGATTTTACAGAAAAATAAACATACAATGCATGCTTGTGAAAAATGAAAAATGAAGGACGTTCACTGATGCTGAGTCAATCAATATATAATCAATTCACGTTGACTTTTATAAGACAGGACACATACATTAAAGTATTATGCATATCTCTACTAAAACATAACTATACACTTCTTGCAATAAGTTTTTCAAGGAGATCATTTGCTACATAGTTAAATTCCTGTCTAACATATCAAAATATTTATTGATATAAAACTATTCAAAGTTTATATGTAGTTTGTATTTAACAATTACTAATCATAATATTGCATGGATGTATACAACAACAAAAAGAAAAGAGGAAATATTTGAATATAATTTTGACACATGATGTTTGAATTTGTTCAATGCTATACATATTTCTCATCTCTTGGTAAAATCTGTAAAATACCTTAAGAATAGTCTACGTAATATTAGCGTTAACATGACCACAAAAATTTCTAATTTATCGTTACTTTTCGCATTTAGTTATTAAATTAATATAGAACAAAACTAAATGATTACTCATATGATATTATTTTCTTAATTATGCATAATTAGTCGTATATTTCTTCAGATAAGAATAGAGTTACAAATTTTCGGGACTACCCAGTATAATTTATAATGTAATTATTTACTCATTAATTAGTATTTCGTAGTATGTTTGACGATTAAAAATGTTGACCATACAGCAATTCAACTTTTACAAAATCTAATCTGTTGGATACTTAAAGTATCCTTTTGTGTGTAATATCTAGGGTAAAATCATCATCAATTTAAAATATTTTTGATCGATGAAAGTCAGATTTTCGTATTGATATGTTAGTATGATAAAGTGTTCATTCATATGAACATAGTTCTCGTACATATGGGAAATAATAATTTCATGCTGGGCTTGATTTTGATAAGAATTATTTGACAATTCAAGATAAGTTTATAGCATTTGTTTATGTTACTGTTTTCTTTAGGTGACATGTTTATGGCATAATTAACACCTTTGATGGTCTTTAATCTGTTGATCACTTTATCATGGGTTAGTTAGTGTTATCACTACGATTTACACGGGTCAATGTTTACTTTGCAATTTCCTTCAATTCAGACTATTTGTAATTTTCGTTTCTAAAGGCTTTAATTTTTCAATTATTTTTTTTTCTTCAGAAACCTCAAATCCACGAATTTAAAAACCACGAACATGTAAATATTGCTCAAACCACCAAAGTTGATACCCACGAATTAAAGTACTTTCACAGTACATGCTGGACTTGAAAAATAGATTATAAGTACTGACATTATATCCTAATAGCGTGTTAAACTGTTCTTGTGTTTGTCTTTGTATATAAATAACTTTTACTGTTTAGTCCAATTTTTTGTAATATACTTTTTGAGTGGCTCGGTACTTACATATCCCGCCGTTGTGGTATTGTGCCATGGTTATGTGTGTATTCTTGTCCTTCATTTTTGCTTACGTGCTTTGTCTATATGGCAATTGTTTGTTTTTTCTTTTTTTGGCATAATTGTGCGTGTTTATAGCGATGAAGATTATAACACAATGTTTTGCAATTTTTACATATTACGTCTGTCAGTCATGTTCACACATTGTTGTCATTGTAACGGAATGCATGTGTCTGTCATGCCAGTGCGAGGTTTAGCTAGCTATAAAACCAGGTGTAATCCATCATTTTATGCATAAGGATATGCCAGTACATTGTAAAGAATAAGATAGTTATTTTTGCATTCCCATAATGTTTTTAAACTTTAATTTTGCCATTCAATTATGGATTTTCCGTTTAGAATTTACTTGGAGTTAGGTACTTTGGTTATTTTACTTTTTAATAAGGAAAAGACAGACTTGTCCACCTAACCGGGTATCCAGAGCAACCCAGTCCTTGTTCTTACTATTAAATGCCGCATGCTTAGAGAATAAGAATTATCAATTTTCGAGATTTAGGCTGAAAATACCGGCATCAAACCACGTTTTTTGGTGGGGTCCATATCGCTCTGTCTTTCCCTTTTCCATGCAGAGTTTTATGGACTTCTTTGTGTTTCGTCTTTTTTTGTCATTTCAATATTTGTTTCTCGACTTGTTACTTTTTAGACGCACCTTTTTTCACAAAAATATTTGATAAAATTGAGAATGGACATGGGGAATATGTCAAAGAGACAACAACCCGACCAAAGAGAAGACAACAGCCGAAGGCCACCAATGGGTATTCAACGCAGAGAGAAATTTCTCACCCGGAGGTGGTCCTCAACTAGCCCCTACATAAAGTTGTGTATTAGTTTAGTGAAAATGGACGTCATACTAAACTCCAAAACATATGAATAATAAAACTAAAATTAAAAAACATAAAAGACTAGTAAAAGTCAGAGGCTCCTGAAATAGGACATGCGCAAAAATGCGGCGCGGTTAAACATGTTTTGTTATATCTCAACCCTCTCCTTATACCTCTAGCCAATGCAGTATAAAGAAACACATAGCAATATGCACAGCAAAACTCTTTTTAAAAGACGTCCGAGTCAGATGCCAGAATAGGCAAAAAAAGAAACATATCAGCAAGCGGACAACACTCATTTGGCCTTGTGTCTTAACATGATGGGACGTATGCACAATTTTGGCAAATTGTGACGTACAACACAACGTTTCCTTGTAGTGATTTGTATAATAACAATTTTGGCATGAAGTGACGTCTTACGAAACTTCGGCCGGGGTATTCCACAACTTAGAGAAAAACTAGATGTGTTAAAGCGACACGAATGGCTCCTTTTCGAAAAGTTGAAAAAACTGCAATAACACATGTGAACACAAACATTAAAGTAGAGTCTCACATATCAGAAATCAGCTAAAAATCTGGAGGCATATAGAAAAAAAAGTTTGTATAACTCTGATTTTTAACAATTTTCGAAGTTGTAAACTCTTAATTTTGGCAAAAATTAGCGGAGCAGAACGAAACTTAACTTGATCTGTAACTCATAATAAGTAACTCACAAACAATAAATCTGCCCAATACCTGAAAGCGTTAAGAAAAAAGTCTGTATAACTGTGATTTTCAACAATCTATCAAAGTCCATAGCTCGTAATTTGGGCAAAAATTAGCCGAGCATAACAAAACTTAAAATTGATCTGTAACTCATCATGGTTAACTCACATGCCAAAATTCATCCCAATATCTGAAAGAGATTAGAAAAAAGTCTGTATAACTGTGATTTTCAACAATTTATCAAAGTTCAAAACCCGTAATTTCGGCAAAAATAAGCTGAGCGGAATGAAACTTAAACTTGATCTGTAATTCATCATGGTTTAATCACAAGAATCAGCCCAATTACTGAAGACTTTAGAAAAAAAACCACCGTATAATGCTTTGTTGCGGAATGACGGTATGACGGAATTAAGGAATTAAGGAACAACGGACAAGGGTAAAACTATATGGCACGGACAACTTTGTTGCAAGGCCATAAAAATGTATGAAAAAAGTACGACCTGGTGTGATGTTTAACACACATTTTACCTCAAGTATCGTATTACACAACGTAAACGCAGTGATGTATAACTAAACGTTTGTCTGTTGAAACGTGTAACCAAACTTCGGTCTGCTGTGATGTATAACTCCACGTTCACCTGGTGTGATGTACATGTGCAACACAACGTATAAAACATTTGACATGTAGTGATGTACAATTATAACTTAACATTGGACTTGTGTGACGATTAACAAATAGTTTGTCTAGTTACGTGTGACGTATAACACATTTTGACAGGTATTGACGTATAACACAACTTTGTTCTAGTTTGACATACATGTGTAACAATACTTTGGCAGTACCAGCAAGTAATCACGACACCTTTCCGGGTCAACTTTGATTTAAAATAAGTTAAGAACGACTTTATATTTGACAATTGGCTACATACAAAAAAAATCACAATTCACTATATGCATATGACACACTTAATGAAGCATAAAATTATAAAAATCAATAATATAAACGGTGAATGTCAGTGTTTTGCATCACTGGTAAGCTGTACAATTACCCCAGCTACATCGGATAATTGGATTATCTGAATACCTGAAAAAGAAATAAATTAATGAATACATCAATGTTACTTTAGTAAAAAAAATAAAGTATACCTATCAGTCAAACAGAGAGTAACAGTAAAAATTTATTTTTACATTATGTCTATCATTTGCATCAAAACAACTTGAATAATTTGATCAAACATAATGATAATAATGAAAGATAACTATTTCCAAAGCAAGTGCAAAATGTTGGTGTTTTGTTATCGACATGTAATTTAAAGGGAAATCACACTATTGTTTACACGCATCGCTCTCGGCGCCGCTATAGTGTCGTAACTGTATTATGACGTCGCCGTTTTCGTGTCCGTCGTAAAGGTTGCTAATTTGAAAAATAGCGAGCCGCTCAAAGGAACGTTCCACTAAAGCAGGAGAAGTGACAACGTACATATCATATGTTTTTAGAACTGTTATAATTAAATAAAAAAATACGTGTCCACAAAAAAAGGGTCTGATTGTATTGGGGTATGTTTACGGAATACAGAATAATAGGCAAATGCTGCAGAATAAAAGGCAAAAAACTCCAGATGAATAGAGAATGAAGCTAAAATATAAAGAATAAAAAATATTGGTAACACAAAATAAATATTAATAAACGAATGACCCTCTATCCAGACCCTTATGATAAAAAGAAGATATCAAGACAAAACACCTAATCATCATGATTAATCAACACTAAGAACGATGGAAATTCATAGCATATTCAATATAATTTAGTACCCTCTCGGACTATTTTCTCGAAAACGAAGTTTGTGACAAATACTTTTCATTGGCAGCGTATCGTCGCGATGCAGTATGTAGAGTTCATGGTATATTTTCGGGGGAAGGGGGGTATACCAGGAGTAGCAGCAATGTAAGCGTACACCTTCCTAAATCTGTAGTTTTCAGTCGAACAGAGAGTTGGAAATAGGAACAAGGAGTTTCTACAGTTTTCTCATATCACATGCATGAAACGTCATAACTTTTTTTTATACTACATGTATAAATAATGTATAAATAATTCATCAACAATCTCATTTCATATTTATATTTGTCCGGCGCAGCCTGTCGGGTCAATACAAAGCAGGGTCAAATATATATACTGCCTTTGGACTGTGATCAAATTTTTAACAAAATATAGGTTTCTGACACAAAATAAATATAGTCGAAGGTCTTAAAAAACTATTGTGCAATTAGAGATTTCTTTTTGGTATATTTCAAAAAATTTGAAATTTGAAAAATTTGAAGAAAAAAAAATATTACCCCCACCCCCATTCCTTTTGTAGTAATTACCCCCAAACTCAATCCCAGCCTTCCCTTTGTGGTGTGGAAGCTTGTAGTACAATTTTAGATAGATCCATACACTCAAACACAAGTTAGTGTTAAATAGTAAAACTAGTAAAATGCTTGTTTTTGAAACCTAATTCCTGAACGTTTCGAGCAATTACATGTACCCCAACCTCAATTTGTGATATGAAACCTTGTGGTACAATTTCAGAGGGATTCATTACTTCTCAGTGTCATATAAGAAATTAATGAAAATCAAAACGGGATTTACATCAACAGATTTAAACAATAATTCATCAAATTTGTATGAAAATTGGAAAAAAGCATTTTAGAGTTAGGCGTACGAAAACTGGAAAAGCCCCCCTTTTTAATGAATAAAACCCAGAATCGTACAATCTAAAATCTATAAAATTGAGCCTACATCAATCTATAAAAACAATGCACTAAAGTTTCATGAGATCTGCTGAAAGCACTTATTGAGTTATTGTCCGGAAACTTAAAAAAGACCGTCTTTAATAGTAAAACCGTATAACTCGGACACGTAAAATCTAAAATTCATAAAAGACGAAATGAAGCTCACGCCAATAGATACAAAAATTTCACCAAAGTTTTTTGCCAATTGGTTGAAGCGTCCGACATGTTGACAGACGGACGGACGGACGGACGGACAACGGTATACCATAATACATGCATGTTCCGTAAACGGGCGTATAAAAATTTCTTAAAACGTACTATACATTTGGCTTTAAAAGTCTCCATCAAGAGAAATATTCAACACAAACACATGTATTTATGTAGAGTTACATGTCTCACAGAGTACTGCTTAACTGTAACCAACACATTAATGAAGGAATATTCCACTCATATAGACAAAAGTTTTGTGCTGATGATCATGAAATATTCGCCACTGAAAATTTTGCAAAATTCATGAAAACAATAAAAAAAAAATAGTACTGACAGAACATTCAAATCGCTTGTCTGTCGACAGTGGTCCAGTCAGATTGTCGGATTTCGACCATGATTGAAAAGGACAACTAGTTTTTTAATACAAAGGTAGCTAATAAACCTCTCATTCTTTGGTTCTTTTAAAAAAAAAAAGGCCAATATGATATAGCAGAGAGTGCTTAAATTGACACACCGATTCAATCAGTTATTTTCAAATTAACTACCATTAATCAGTATTGGCAAACAAAAAGTACATATACTATCATAAAAGATAAATATGATAAAAGAATATACATCCAAACAAAGAGAGTTGCACCAACAAAAAATAGAAACTGCAATATTTCTTACTCTTAATTTAATCGGATCTCAAAATGTGTATGTACTCTTTCCAAAACTTTTACTCTATCTAACAGTATAACTCGAAAGTTTCTAAGTGTAACTCTAGCTTTGACAAGAAATCTTACTCGAATAAATGTTCGAAATCAAAATAAAACTCGAACACAAAATTTACCTGGAAGTCGAACTTAATTTGGTTCAAATATATATATATAAATTGAGCGTGGTGTAATTACGGAAATGTTAACCAATTTCAAATTTCTTCCGAAAATGGTGTCATTAAGGACTATTTTTTTACAGCGCTCAGTTTGTGGATTTTTAAACACGGCATATCAGGTTTTATCTTCCGGTACGAATATACACAAGTTAGTGAATTTATTCTGTTTGTAGTCTACTGGAACGTGTTACTTTTCAGTCCGGATACCATCAGTCTTCCGAAGTAGAAGATTCTTTATCTGCAAGCTGTAAATTATTTCTTTAATACAGCACGAGGCAGACAATCGTTGTACCATATACAATGAATGCAATTAAAAAATGCAGATGATTTCAACTTTGACAATTATTTTATAATAAACTGTTACTGTATTTAATGTTTAACGTTTCGATAGATTGATCAAAATATCAATAAATAATCGAAATACCCTGAAAAAATGTTATTATTTTGTAGTCACAAGGTTTAGTCCAACCCGATAGTTTCAAGCATTGCAAGAAATGCTCCTATGCTAGTATAGCCGGGTGAAATGGCTATTCGACTATATGTAAATCAAGAAGGAAGATTTCGCTCCTAAAACTTTTATTTCAGCAGTCCGGGAAGACCGAACAACAAACTCCAAAGTAAATGTAAAGTAACATACACACAATAAGAATATATATAAGCACAAGCAATTAAAGGATTACGAAGATTAACAGAAGACAAATTAGAAATAACAATAGATTAAAAGAGTAATTAGTGTCCGACACGTATTTGTAAAGTGTAGTCCAAACTGTCACAGAGAATAAATAATGAAATAAATTGAGTAAATGCATTTAAGACCTTTGTCCAAGATTATGACATATAATCCGTGTAAAACACTTATGCCTAAATTTACGACAAAGTCTAGAATATTAAACAAATACAAAACCTAACTATACATTGAATTACTAAAATATTGTTAAAAAACTAATTTCATTGCAAAGTCCAAATTGTCCGGTCATACTAGCAACGTTGTTCTCTAACGTTAGTTATAAATAGTTCCCGCCAAAAATCGATAATAAGATTGTTTCCGTTTTAGCGGATTTAAAATATCGGTGACCCCCCATTTTTATTTATGGTTTAAAAATCTTCCCTGAAGCTGCAGCTTATGCAGAAGTTTGAAGGAAAAAACATTAGTAGTTTTTTTTTATTTCAAGAAAAATCTATAATAAATCGACATTAAAAACGGCGGGAAATGTTCAGAGGCCTTGAAAAATAAGGAAACTGCGAAAAATAAATGTGTATAAGGTAAAAGTTGCAATTGACTATTATAGTTTTACCAGTAAAACATCGTTTTTCAATAATTTTGCCTTCAATTGGCAATTTAGAGCGCTATTTCTATGTTTCGGAATAACGCGATTCTTTACTTTTTGATGACGTCATATCTCGAAAATAACATCGGTGACCCCAATTTTTTTTTCGCCTAAAATATTGTAAAAAGTATAATCTGTCTACATGCAAAATTTCAATGAATTATTATTAGTAGTTTAAATAGTGTGATTTCCCTTTAATTGATTGATTTATGTTTGAACGCTACTTTTAAGTGCCGCTTTTGGTCTTTTTTGACGACCAGTTCTTATTGGTGGAGAAAGCTGAAGTGTCAGGAGAAAACAACCGACCTTTGATAGGGATCAATTAAGATTGGATATGAGTGCATCTACATGTGTGTGGTTCGAACTCACAGCCTAAGTGTTGACTAGCTAGTGAGTAGTTTTAAAACGTTGATGTTAAACTATATCTAAAGTGTTATTCTTATTGTTATCAGAATAAGAGATGTTGTAAGAACGCTATTTGCAGACCTAAAAAAAAAAGATGTACATATATTTTTATAGTAATAAGAGGGTCTGGAGGGGGAGGTTACAGAATAGAGAAAAATCGACAAATATTAAAAAGTGAATAACGAGGTGCTAAAATATAAAGAATAGAAAATAAAGTAGGATGTTGCACATAAAACATTTATCAAATCTGGATTAGTATTTTCTGTTACCTTTGATTTTCATATCAGCTACTGCAGAATCTCCTGTATCCTTATTAACTGGTCTTGTCGCATCTAATACAACGTATGTTTGATATCCTACAGATGACAGAAAACATGGACATTAGAATAAACGACTAATTTACATAAAAGTTTATAACTAAAGGGAACAGTATGGACTTCAAATATCATCAAACCCAATACTGCATAATAATTAATGTCCTGAAATGACAAATGGAACATATTTCAAAAGAAATAAACAAATGTACGGTAATTTAAACCTTCATCTATAATTAAAAGATTTTCAGTGGAACATTCAAAATATCTCTCTTAACGGGCTTACATTTAAAGACATGCCGGTTTTGACAACATTTAATTAATTAATAAAATATTGTTTCACTTGCTGTATTGGTTGTGTTCGTGTCTTACCATAAAAACGAGATACTTAAAAGACATCAACATAAAAGGTAAAACAAAGTTCTGAATGTTTCGTCTCCTAACTACATATGTATATGTATATTGAAAACTGATGTTGAACGCGACCTGGTTATAACATATGTATGTTGAAGCATACCATTGTTGTAATGTAGAAGTACTAGTTATTAAAAAAAGATTTCATTTACTTTCCAGATATGGTATATTCCGATTGTTCAAATATTCTCGTTCCTATAAACGTGATTTTACGATATTTGGTAAGGATGAACCAACGGGCAACTTATTTAGTACTTACCTTGCAGTTATATCCTTTTCTAACAACAAGGTCGGATGGCTCATGAGTCAAGTTGTGTGAAAAGTTAGCTGATGGAGTGTTTATAACACAATGGTCTGGCCACAGGTGCTGTGTAAGATTGTATGCCACTTCAGTACAGTTGTTGTTTTCATCACATAGGGAACCTAATTGAACATACACATAGATATGAATTATTCAAATGCATCAGAACTTAACACATGCAAAAACCATTGTTTGCATGACACGGGTTATGTTCTTCTCATATATGTTATATTTAGGTCAGGAGCTGGCATGTTAGTTAACTGGTAGTAGTCTGTTGTTATTTATGTATTATTGTCATTTTGTTTATTTATTTTTTGTTAAATCTTCTTACATCGGACTCGGACTTCTCTTGAACTGACTTTTAATGTGCGTATTGTTATGCGTTTACTTTTCGACATTAGCCAGAGGTATATATGGAGGGTTGAGATCTCATAAACATGTTTAACCCTGCCGCATTTTTGCGTCGGACCCAAGAAATGAGCATCTAACCTTTGTAATTCTTGTATTATTTTTACTTTCAGGTTTTTTGTGTATAATTTGGGGTTAAGTATGACGTTCATTATCACTTAACTAGTATATATATTTGTTTCGGGGCCAGCTGAAGGACGCCTCAGGGTGCGGGAATTTCTCTCTGCATTGAAGACCTATTTGTGACCTTCTGTTGTTGTCTGATCTGTGGTCGAGTTGTAGTCTCTTTGACACATTTCCCATTTCCCTTCTCAATTGTATTTAATTTAATATTTCCATAAATAGAATGTAATTAAAACGTCAAGCTGATATATACAGAGTCAGCTCCCGATAGTGTTCTGTACATGTATCACCTTAACAACATAAAATGTTGTTTGTTTGAAGGAAAAAAAAAACATTTTACGTGTTATATACTGAATCGTCGACGATTTATCTTTTTTAGATATTGTCAAACATATTTTGTTAAAATATTATAGAATTCAATTCAGAAATTTCTGCATGTTTATTATTCCCATTGTGGTACGTCGTTCTACGTGTTTATTATTCCCATTGTCGGACGTCGTTCTATGTGTTTATTATTCCCATTGTCGTACGTCGTTCTACGTGTTTATTATTCCCATTGTCGGACGTCGTTCTATGTGTTTATTATTCCCATTGTCGTACGTCGTTCTACGTGTTTATTATTCTCATTGTCGTACGTCGTTCTACGTGTTTATTATTCCCATTGTCGGACGTCGTTCTACGTGTTTATTATTCTCATTGTCGTACGTCGTTCTACGTGTTTATTATTCCCATTGTCGTAAGTCGTTCTACGTGTTTATTATTCCCATTGTGGTACGTCGTTCTACGTGTTTATTATTCCCATTGTCGTAAGTCGTTCTACGTGTTTATTATTCCCATTGTCGGACGTCGTTCTATGTGTTTATTATTCCCATTGTCGTAAGTCGTTCTACGTGTGTATTATTCCCATTGTCGTACGTCGTTCTACGTGTGTATTATTCCCATTGTCGTATGTCGTTCTACGTGTTTATTATTCCCATTGTCGTAAGTTGTTCTACGTGTTTATTATTCCCATTGTCGGACGTCGTTCTATGTGTTTATTATTCCCATTGTCGTACGTCGTTCTAAGTGTTTATTATTCTCATTGTCGTACGTCGTTCTACGTGTTTATTATTCCCATTGTCGGACGTCGTTCTACGTGTTTATTATTCCCATTGTCGTACGTCGTTCTACGTGTTTATCATTCCCATTGTCGTACGTCGTTCTACGTGTTTATTATTCTCATTGTCGTACGTCGTTCTACGTGTTTATTATTCCCATTGTCGTACGTCGTTCTACGTGTTTATTATTCCCATTGTCGTTCGTCGTTCTACGTGTTTATTATTCCTATTGTCGTACGTCGTTCTACGTGTTTATTATTCCCATTGTCGTACGTCGTTCTACGTGTTTATTATTCCCATTGTCGTATGTCGTTCTACGTGTGTATTATTCCCATTGTCGTATGTCGTTCTACGTGTTTATTATTCCCATTGTCGTACGTCGTTCTACGTGTTTATTATTCTCATTGTCGTACGTCGTTCTACGTGTTTATTATTCCCATTGTCGTACGTCGTTCTACGTGTTTATTATTCTCATTGTCGTACGTCGTTCTATGTGTTTATTATTCCCATTGTCGTACGTCGTTCTACATGTTTATTATTCCCATTGTCGTATGTCGTTCCACCTGTTTATTATTCCCATTGTCGGACGTCGTTCTACGTGTTTATTATTCCCATTGTCGTACGTCGCAAAAAAAAACAAGATTAATTATTGGGATATCCGAAAATACTGCTTACAAATTATGATATTGAAATTTTAAATGTGAGTCTTAAAGTGCACCTGAGATCGCCCCCATTTTTTTGTGGGGTTCGTGTTGATCAGTCTTATATTTTTATGTTGTTTATTGTGTACCATTATTTATTTGTTGGTCTTTTTCTGTTTTGGCAATGAGGTTCTGAGTTTATTTTCGGCTTATGAGTTTGAATGTATATTTAGTATCTTTCGCCGCTCTTTAACAGTAAGATTTTTTTTTATTGTTATCTGATTTATCATACGAAAGCTGAATGACTTGACCGGCACCTTTATGCTGAGATGCAAACGATCTGTGGTCACTGCAATGCCAGTCTTGTGATAAAACCACCAATGAAATGTCTGCTTTATATTCATGATATTCAGACCGGATATTGTTTATTACTGGTATGACCTGATCTCCTTCGGTTACCGCTAGACTTTCACCAGGAAAGAAACAGTTTTGGACATCAATAATCAATAATGCTATCTGTCTTGTACATGTTAAATCCAACAGCAAGATGAATGTTATTGCCGATAACCTGCATATATATCAAATTAAATTGAGAATGGGGAATATGTGCTAGAGAAATCAACCCGACAAAATAGCAGAACACAGTCCAAGGACACCAATGGGTCTTGAACACAGCCAGAAATGTCGTATCTGGATGCGTGTTTCAGCTGGCCCCCTAAACTAAGAAAGTGTACTAGTTCAGAGAAAAAAGGAGGTCACTCAAACTCCAAAACAAATGAACCAAAATTTTAAAAACGAACATAGAAGACTAACATTGGCAGAGGTTTCTTATTTGGGACATGCGCAAAAATGCAATGGATAAAACATGCATGTTTTGTGAGATATCAATCTTTATGACAAATTAAATCATAAAAGTATTATAAAGGCAACAGTAGTATACCGCTGTTCAAAACTCATAAATCTATGGACAAAAAACAAAATCGGGGTAACAAAACTAAAACTGAGGGAAATGCATTAAATATAAGAGGGGAACAACGACACAACATTAAAATGTAACACACACATACACAGAAACGGACTAAGCATTAGAGAAAATCCTATGAGAATAAGAAATATAACATCAAAACCAAATACATGAATTTGGGATAGATAAGTACCGCGACACGTCTTATAGTAATGTGAATTCACACTCAAAAATAAATATCTTTTTTTGGCTGTTGTAAAACATCGAATCACGTGACGCAAATGAACATCTGGTTGTCAATCACTGATACACGATCTTATTCGCATACAAATGTAAAGGTTATTTATTTTGTAAAAAAACTTCTACGTTACCGAGATTGACTTAATCCCCTGTATTTCCTTCCTTCATTGGATCGACAATAGAGAAAAATTTAAACTTACAACCTTCAGACTTTTCGAAAATAATTTTGTTATATTTTTGTAAATTAAAAATTGGATTAGAAGACAATTCCAAACATACTTTGACTGCTAAGGAAATGATTATATACAGACCTTCTAAAATTCAAACTGACCACACGCACGATACACGCACGCACGATACACGCACGGTGAATGCACGATACACGCACGGTACACGCACGATACACGATACACGCACGATGAGCGATGAGCGTTACACGGAGGATTAACGCAAAATGAATGATGAATGATGAACGCACGATACACGCACGGTGCACGATGAATGATAAATACACGATACACGCACGATACACGCACGATACACGCACGTTGAATGATTCATTGACGAATGAACAACGAACGCTTTTTACACGATTCTCAAAGCTATTTTATTTAGAATAGTATTTAAAATTGATATGCATTTGAATTAAAGGCAATACTTGTGCTGTTTTGCCGATACCAGCATAATAGATAATATGCTAGTTTGACAGCTCAGATTCAAATAACTTAATTAAAGTCGGCGATGTTATAGGTATCGGAAATATTTGTGAACTTGGACAGAAGCTCCTAACAATCAAAATATAGTGTCTGGATTTTGTTCAGCCCGAGAGTTCAAGTTTACGGCAAAAGAAGGCGAGACATTGTGTTCCGCGAAACACTTACTAATTTTATTTCATACAGTTAAAAATCTAAATTATATTTTTATGCATACAATGTCCGACGCATTATATCTACAGACAGTGACTGGTTCTAGAAATTATTTCAACTACATGTTTGATATAATTGATTGCAATAAATGAATGATCAATGTATTTTTATTTTCATGTTATATATTTTTTTTCTCACTTTGACGGATAAATTTTATAAACGATTATATATGTATATATCTAAAAAAAAAAAAGTATTGTAAGCTGTTTTCGTATTCACTACAAGCATAGCAGAAATTAATTGATTCTTTTATGTTAACATGCACTGCAAATTTTTGTAGTTCTCTACATGTATACTTATCAACAGGACAGTAAAATCAGTGATCCGACTGACACGAGCGAACTTACATAACAACTGATTAAACAACCATAATCTCTTTTTTTTTTATGTAAGTTACAATGTTCCTTATATATATATACTGTCCATTGTTATCAGATTCGTATGTGTTAATTTAGAGCAAAAGATATTATTTTTTCAGAAAAATTTTATTCGTACAAATTTATTAGAACTAGCTAAGAAAATGACATTTACCAAATAATTAGAAAATTTAAACATTTGTAATACCAAATACTTCAATATATACTTCTGAAACGACTTTTCGTCCTGAATATGCATGAAATGTTTGCCACTGGACGTTTAAACAACCACTGAATGATCAATTAATCAAAGTTTGCTCCCAGTAAAAATGTATTAAACAATATAAGACACAATTGGTGTCTGTTGTTTGTTTGTACAGTAAACATACTGAATTTGTTTATATTCCTTATACAATTTCAAGTATAAAAATTCATACATATTTTCAAACATCCTGACACGTTAAATTTCTAGGAGGTGAGATTCTCGGGGTTTTACCTAGAACTCTTTGGGAAAATGCAATTTTTAATTCCAATTTGAAACCAAACGGTAATAGATATCCCAATGTTTTTTAAAATGCATGTCTAATTTGATAAGGGATTTGAAAAATCGATCTCAATGGTAGTTGAAATCATTCAGTGCAATCATTTTGTGTCCGTGTCCGTCGTTGTCTTTCATATCAATTGGTGTATCCCCTGTTTGCTGTTCGTAATCTGTTGTTTATAGCAGTCAGGCCTCGCGATCGGTGTCCAAATTTAAGCCCCCACTTAGGTAAATTAATTATCATTTATAGGGGAGGGGCTATTTTTCTCGATGCAAACATTATTTTCCTTCCTGAAAACGAAACAGCTTAACACTTTTCTATATATTTTCATTTACTCATGCATATTAAATGATTTTTTTTTCAAATTTAAAAACATATTTTTATGGTAAATATATCTAAATGTCAGGGTAATTTTCTTATCCAAATAATTGTTTTTTCATTTTTTAAGGTAATAGTGTTTTTGACACGTGTCTTGTATTTCAGCGATTTTCGGAAAAATTAACGAAAACCGGCACAGGCATTGTTCAATTATAATTATTTGTGATCTTTTATTGATTAAATTTGAATATATGCATTAAATATCAATCTCTATCTAGATACGAAATTTGTTTAAATTGTAAAGTACCACTTTTAGTCCTTAGTAGCATATTATAACTCATTAGTGCACTTAAGAGTCCTTAGCCGTGTTTAGACGCACCATTTTCTGCTCTTTGGTCGGATTGTTGTTTCTTTGACACATTCTCCATTTCAATCCTCCATTTATTCAATTAGTTGTGATTCTCTTCATCTCTCTGTTTGATGTTTTTGCAGACAAAAACAATTCGCAGAATTAATCTTAAAAAGTAGACATTAAACTCTTTCTTCTAAAAACTTTAAGCACTTAAACCTTATTGCATGACATTGAATTAGTATTTTAATTCAGTCTTGTCACATATTATATGACCTGAATAATAGTTTCCTATATAATGATTTTTGACAGAAATTTATTTACTTAATAATTGAAGAATTCGTTCTTTTTATCGACACATTAAAAACTGATGCCGTAAATGTTATTTTGCGCGACGTCAAACTGTGAAATATCGGGAAAAGATGCATTTTTTCGAGATTTAACCATTAGCTTAAGAGAATATGTCCTTCTCTTTTAGAAATAACATGTGGCTTGATAGTCATACCGTACGGAGATTTTTTTTCCAGCTATTATGAAGAAATTAACCACTTTTTTTAACTAGATAAATATTCAACAAAAATACCGTCAATTTCTTTTAACAAAAATCAATTATTAACAAAGAATTGTAACACAAATGTAGTAAGAACCCAATTTTGTAACGAAGATATTCCTTATCTCTTTACCGAAATCTGCATATCTTTATATTTTGAAACATAAAATGTTAAGGGTGTCTGCTCAAAAGACAGAAAGGTCCAAGAAACCGAAATATTAAGTAAATGTCGAATAATTAAAACCCATTTGTCTTTTAAATTTAGCACATGAAGATATAATTTTTAGCACATATACACATGTGCAGATTGATTTTGTAAAAAAAAATCACTGTCGGTCTAAAACTGTATCGCATGCTCATAATTTTCATAAAGCTTTAAATGTTTGATCATGAGGGTCTGAATGGGGATTCATTATTTCTGTATTCTATAATTTTTGGCAATTTGTTCTATAATTCATTTTACCTGTTGCCGATCATTCTTTATTCCATATATTCATTTCTAGTACCTCATCATTTTCTTTTTCTATATATTTGTCTGATTATTTTCTGTATTCTTTATTTTTTGTCTATAATTTCCTTCTATAAACCCCCATCCACACCCTCATGTATATTGGAAGACGATAAACATTTTAGTATACATACCCACCCGTTGTCACTTTCACCTGACATGCAAATCACATATTGTTATTACGGGCCCGTTATTTCCACCGGGACACAGGACTTATATAATATATATGTTACGTAATAATAACGGATAAAGTAAATTCAGTAGAATATAATCAACGCACTGACTTGTTAAATGTATTTTGAACTGACAATTGTTAATCATATTTTAAATTATTTTAAAATTAAGAATAAAAATCGAAAATATGTCAAAGAGACAACAACCCGAAAAGAACAGTTAACAGCCGAAGGCCACCAGTTATATTTGCTAATGTTTTAGTTTTGAATAAGGCAAAAACCATTGTATTTTCAGAAAATCTCTAAACGGATCTTTCGAGGTTACGTCACGGAAATGTATCTTAAATGAAAAGGTGCAACTGGGTGCATCCCTAAAAACAAATTTAAAAAAAAATCTATATATTATATAAAATGACCGGTATTCGTCAATCAGACAGCAATCCAGCATATGAACATAAACACAAGAAAGTTACCTGACATCTAGAATAAGAGGTTTAAGCATACATGTACCCCGCGCTGGTATCAACTTACTGAGTTGTGATTAAAATTCAATATACATGTAGGACTGTGAAACGGGAAATATACGAAAGATTTGTTTTTACGTACGATTGAGTATCATTTCCTAAATACATACGGGTCCACACACTATTCTTATGATAAAATAATGGTAAATGAGGATCTCATTAGAAGAACAAATTAAGTAAGGATACATGTAGAAGCAAAATGATTTCCAAATGCAAAACATCAAATAGGACGATCTCTCAATTAGTACGCAACAACTTGAACTATAACATCCATAGACAATAACACTATAGTAAATGCTTTATATACTGACATTGAAACGAATATACTGCTCATAATAATTGCACATATGTAGACTTTAATTGAGGTATCCCGCGTTATATAAACCATCGCACACCATTGCGCCAAAGTGTACTGGTCTGCGCCGAAGTGTGCTGAGCTATTATTTCATTATTCAATCCGATGTAAAGCAAAATGAATGATACCGTTTTGAGCTATAAAACCAAGGCAAACCTGTATACTAATACAAAATTGCTTGGTCTTGAAAGATGCATACGAAACTTCAATTAATTGTTTGTATTTTTCAATCTTTTATATCCGATAAAAATGAACAAAAAATGGAAAAAACTACCGATTGTTCTACGAGACAAAATTTATCCTTAACAGAGTCTTTGTCATATGGATTCACAAAGAATAAAAAATTTCCTCAGTAACAGAATAAAAAACACCCCATGGTAAAAAAAACCACGGGTGGGTCTAAACACTGATAAGGAGTCCTTAGTGCACTAAGAACGTATAACTTGACACTAAGTACTAGATGGGATTTTGTTACATGTAATTTCTTTTCATATTATGGGATATTTAATGCATAATTTTCAAATTTTATAGAAAAATAATAATGAATAAACAAGATATTCGATATTATTAAGACACGTGCCTGTTTTTCTTTGATATGCCGAAAATCAATGAACCGTTTTACACGTGTCAAATTACATAACTGATTACACGGGAATCCTCCTATCTGTTGTGTTAACGTTTAATCGACAAGATCGGTAAAGTTGGATACTAATAAATGAATTGTTGCTGGAAAAAAAATTTCAGAACGAAGAAGTATTTTCTTAAGTGTGTTTTGTAAATATTTCATGTAAATAATAAATTTGTCAACAGAACAATATATCTAATGTCGGTTTTTCCAAGACCGCATTCAAATTTTGTGTTCGTACATTGGTATCACTTCGTCGTCGTCCGTCGTCCGCTTGACTTGTTCGTGTAGCGTTTTCACAAATTTTGGTATACTTTGTGGTTTCCAGTTAATCACCATTTCGAATACGTGTTTTATAGATTCGCAAATGATACTTGTCCACAAATGAACATGTTGAAGCTGGTTACGAGATTTCAATACATATTCGTACAATCGTTCTTTAAGTTTTTGAAAGTATGTGTTAAAAGTTTTAATAACAAGAAAAAGATGTGGTATGATTGGGGATGAGACAACTCATCGCAAGAAATAAAATGACACAGAAGTTTTCACCATAAGTCACCATACGGCCTTCAACAGTGAGTAATGAACAAACCACAGTTATTATTTCATAAATTATCTCATACAATATGTTAAACAGACAATTTGTTAAAAAAAAATTCGTAAGGGTTCCGCGGAACCCAGTGTCTCGCCTATTCTTTCTGTTAATTTCAGGCTCAACAAAAAATGAGGAAATAAATCAATAAAATACTATGCTATCTTTTGATTGAAAGAAGCTTCTGTCCAAGTTTGGTAAAAACCCAGGACAGTTTATGAATCTAATAAATGTTTAAAAACTTCTGGATACTATCTTATGATCATAAACAAGCTTTTTTCCAAGTTATGTTAGAAATACAGGATAGTTTAAGAAACGGTTATTAATTTCAAAAACTTTAACCACAGAGTGAATATTTGTAGACGCCGCCGACGCCGACGGAATGTAGGATCGCTAAGTCTCGCTTTTTCGACTAAAGTTGAAGACTCGACAAAAAACATACAAATCAGATTTCCTTCTGACATACGGGCGCACTACGCTTTATTTATACGCCCGTTAACATTTTGACGGGACGTATTATGGTATACAAATTTCCGGCGTCCGTCCGTCTGCCGGGCGTCCACATGTCGCACTGTAACTTGAGAACCGCTTATCCATTTCATGAAACTTTACATAGTTGTTTCTTATGATGGTTTTCGGAATTTACTCATATTTTTAGTGAAACCATTTGTATATATAATAAACGCGTCTTTGTCGGAATTAAAATAAAAAACAAAACACTTATAAATATATATATTCCTTTTGTCTTCGTATATCTTACATAAACATTTTAACAAGCTGACCAAACTCTTACTTATAAGTTAGCGCACATCAAAGTCGTGCTCCTATGGCAAACAATTTTGTTGGGAAAGAAATAAAGCAACAGAAAAATTATTTGTCCTTTTTATCATTTTGAATAAGAACAACACATATAATTATAAATATTTGAAGCATAAATCTTTTCGATACAATTGTTTTAAATTACTTAAAATAAAAAGATCGTGATTGTTTAATCAGTTGTTATGTTATTTGGCACGTGTCAATCGGTTCATTGATTTTCGGCATATCAAAGAAAAACCGGCACGTGTCTAAATAATGTTGAACATCTCGTTTATTTATGATTTTTGTCTGTAAAATTTGAAATTTAAGCATTAAATATCAATCTCTAGAATGATATATATAAAAATAATACATAGAACAGCACTCCTTTTAGTCCTTAGTGGCATTGTATAGTCAAGGCCTTAGTGCACCAAGGAATTCTTAGCAGTGTCTAGACGTACCGAAATAAAACATCCGTCATTCTTTAATAATCATAGAAGGTTCATCTTCAATAGTAGAGCTACAACACATGTCATCTCGTGGACTTTTTTTCTTTCATACTTTCCAGTTTCTATTTTTTTAGTGGAGCTACCCCACATCTAAATTTGGCGAAAGCACTTTTGTTTTTGATTGACAGAATATTTTTAACAAATAACAGTTGGTCAACAGTATATTTCGCTCAGTTGAATAGAAATTCCAATTTTAACTCTTCTGTCGTAGAAATGTCAATATCATGTTATTGTTTTTACGTACAACATGTAATTATATCAAAATGCGTCAGTCCCAGCCAAGATTCACTGAATAACCACGAAATATTCACAGATGATAAAATATTTACACAAAAAGTCATAAAGATTTGATTTGAATTGAATTGAATTATGAACGTTATGTACGATGAAGTTAATTAAGTGTTCACAAGAAAGTAAGTATGACTGTAAATTTTATTTAAAGTCGGAACATATATATATACTTTAACCGTGAGAAAAAATATAAGCTTTGGTGAGCTCTATAACCGACTATTATATAAAAAAAAACGCAATGTATGAACGTAACACAATTAGAGATGAACGTTTGTCAAATGCACGTTATCTGATACACAATTATACACGATTGACGAACGCACGATACACGGTTAAGAATGAATGATTGATGAACGCACGATACACGCACGATACACGGTAAAGAATGAATGATTGATGAGCGCACGTTACACGCACGATACACGCACGATACACGATTAAGAATACACGATGCACGCACGTTACACGGAAAATACACGGAACGATGAATGATGAACGCACGATTGGTACACGCACGATACACGCACGATGCACGCACGCAACACGCACGATACACGATGAACGCACGGAATAATGGTCAGTTTGAATTTTAGAAGGTCTGTAGTTTTGACCCGCAAAGTGTCCTTTTATTACTTTTTACAATCTTTATTTCTATGAGTACTCAAAATATGACAAAAACTTTGAAAAGCGTTATGATTTTGATAAATATTTAACAAATACGACATAATTTAATGTATATGCTGTTGCAACTTCAAGCTTTATAAAAACACGCATTTATTTTGCAGTTAAACTTCAAACTGTTTGAAACATTAGTTACATGTTTTAGACAAAAAAAAAACGAATGTAAAGCAGAACAGATACTTTTAAAAAATGACAAAAGTTGATGCATGGAACTTTTTCAGGAGGCTGCTTTTTAAAGTGGTAGGAAGGCAACTTAAAGCAAATCATTTTTTTTTTATTTTGCCCTTACTTTTCTTGTATGAAACCCTGCAACAAAAACACCAAAACTGAGTGTCCCATAATCTAACATTAGCTAAAGATAAAGATAAAAAAAGTTAAATTTACTTCAAAAAAATGAATTGTTGTATAGAAAGTTATGTAAAATTTGGTCATGTATACATACATTTGTTTTCATAATTGTATGCTTGAAATTGAGAATGGAAATGGGGAATATGTCAAAGAGACAACAACCCGACCAAAGAGTAGATAACAGCCGATGTGTGCTTTTCCTGTATTTTTTTGTATTATGTAATACTAGAACATGACCGCGAAATCGCATTCCAATATTGAGCAAGTGTTGAAAAAAAAAAGTTTTTAAATTTCGTGGGCAGTACGTAAATTGAGCATGCACGAAAGCGTATAAGACACGGATCAATAGCGGTCTCTAACTTTGGAATTTTTCTCAAAAATAAGAGTTTTCTGTGGAAAAAAGGTTGTTTAAAATACAAATTTAGGGAGTCCAAAACACTACATTAATATGTCATCTTACAAATATTTCCTTCTTTGCATGGTTTCAGTGAACTTGAGGCTCAATGAAATTAGTCCATTCCTTAGGGGTATAGATATTGTATCAAAAATGAAAAAAAGGGGGAATTTGAAAAAAACTTTAAACCACACCACATGTTCCTGTACATTTAGAAGGTCGGGAAAGCTCGTCAGTATTTTATTTGGGGGGAGGGGTCATACATGTATCTGAGTCCATTTGGTCAGCTGTGAGATTGTGTCTCGAAGACTGTGATGGGGGAGGGGTTATATATACATCTGGGTCCATTTGGTCAGTTGTGAGATTGAGTTTCGAAAACTGTGATGGGGGGGGGGGGGTCATACATGTATCTGAGTCCATTTGGTCAGTTGTGAGATTGTGTCTCGAAGACTGTGATGGGGGAGGGGAGGTGTCATACATGTATCTGAGTCCATTTGGTCAGCTGTGAGATTGTATCTCGAAGACTGTGGTGGTCTCGGACTGTTGAATACTTTCGCAATTTTAAAAATTTGACACATTTTATATTGCTTTGAAAAAAAATACAGGTAAATCTTAGGTGAAATTCTAATTAACCTTGATTGCTATAAAAACAAAGTATTTATCAAAACATCTATTGTTATTTGCAAGTGGGAATAGAAGGAATAGTATTTTTAAATAGTGGGAATAGGAGGAAGACACCATTTTATTACCGAATATCAGTATAAAAAATGAGGGTCTGAATGGGGTTAACAGAGTAGAGAATCATGGTACATAACATAATACGAAACATAAGCATGAGTAGAGAATCATGGAAAATAACATAATAAGAAACATTAGCATAAACACAGATAGAATAAATAGACAGATGAATGCAGATAATAAAAAATAACTGTAGAATATAAAATCATAAGGTAATACTATACTGGTAACACTATATGGTCAATCAATATATTGTCAGAATAAAAACCATATGCATGATATAAGTACAGTTAAATTGAGGAATATTTAGATTGACAATCAATATTTGTCTAGCGTCAAAGTCAATGAATTTCGGTCCTTCAATACTAGCATATGTCCATTTAGTTAGAAATACTATATAAAGTACTTGGCAAAAAGTAAATAAACTCCTCGTTTCAATTTTGAATTAAAGAATATGATATTTATAGTTTTACACTTTAGGCTAAACGAAATTCTATATTTCATGCCTCAAAATGCATATCCTACATGTTTAAAAACATCCTTGGTAGTATAAAATCGTAGCAGCATTGCAAGCAAAATAAATCCCTCTTACATAATTTAGCTATTATCTTTAAAAGAGAAAATCCTAAACACAAATATTTTACCACACATTCATGTTATTATGATCACATCTCATTGCGTCAAACATAAATACGCATGACATATTTGCGACTGGACGTTAAGCGACAAACAATTTCTAAATCATCTTCAAATGGATATTACTCTACTTAATTGATGAAAAAATGAAAGGACATGAAACAACGAAAATAAACGGTATAAAATGTGAAAACTTAGTTTCTGTTGTAGTACGGAAAAAACACACTTGCAATACCGAAGAACAGATATATGTAATTCTTGTCCGATGCTAAGTTCAGTTGTTTTCTGCAAATGATTTTGGGACAAAATAGGCGGTCCAAAAGCTGCCCTTGGTGTACTTTGTCCTTTCAATTTAGCTTACATAGTAGATCTGATACCCATTGGTGGCCTTCGGTTGTTTTCTGCTCTTTGGTTGGTTTGTTGTCTCTTTGGCACATTCCTCATTTCTATTCTTAATTTAAGATACCATGAACACGTTGTATGTACTTTATAAGTACCATGGCTGAGACTATACTCACGACAGGTAAATAATCATCAAATTTAGGTTTGTCTTTTTAATCATTATTATATAAAGATGAAAAAAAAATATGTGGCGGATATCAAGGCGGGGGATTCGGGGAGGTAGAATCCTTCTCCCTTTTTTGGGCGATCAATTCATTTGAATGTGGACATAGTTGCAACTCTCCTTTACCCTGGGTTTGGACTCACCCTTTAACAATGGCTGAATCCGCCACTTAAATTCTTTACTTTTGTTAGCAGATCGATCAATTCAAGATAAAGATTGACTAGGGAGAGGCTTGATGGGGAGGGTATTATTATTATAGACTAAAAACAAATAAAATGACAGGGAATTGTATGATGATTTTATAAGAAAAGGGGAAGGGGGGCTATTCCTATTTGATTTTCCTCCTGACTAGTAAGTGTTTAAATCCTTTAAGGGGTTATAGATGGAGTGGGTTGTGGAAGGGTAATATGTGCATGTGTTGTTCTTACTGGTTTATTTTTACTAGACTCAGAACAAATAGATAGAAAGGGAATTTTGTGATAGTTTTATACGAAAAGGGGTAGGATGGGTGGGTTATTTCTATGTGGTTTTAACTCTTGACTAGTACGTGTAGTAAGTGTTTTAATTCTTTAAAGGGATAAAGATTGAGTGGGTTGTGGGGAGGATTGTTTTTAGTGGTTCATATTTACTAGACTCAAAACAAATAAATTGACAGGGAATTTTGTGATAGATTTATAAGAAAAGGGGTAGGATGGGTGGGTTATTTCTATGTGGTTTTAACTCCTGACTAGCACATGTAGTTAGTGTTTTAATTCATTAAAGGGATAAAGATTGAGTGGGTTGTGGGGAGGGTTGTTCTTAGTGGTTCATTTTTACTAGACTCAAAACAAATAAATTGACAGGGAATTTTGTGATAGATTTATAAGAAAAGGGGTAGGATGGGTTAATTCTATATGATTTTAACTCCTGACTAGTAAGTTTTTCAATCCTTTAAAGGGTTAGAGATGGAGTGGGTAGCGGGAGGGTAATATACATGTGTTGTTCTTACTGGTTCATTTTTACTAGACTCAGAACAAACAAATAGACAGGGAATTTTGTGATGGCTTTATACGAAGAGGGGTAGGGTTAGTGGGTTGTTTACGTTTCTATGTGATGTGATTTTAACTCCTGACTAGTAAGTGTTTCAATCCTTTAAAGGGTTAGACATGGAGTGGGTTGTGGGGAGAGTTATATTTCTGTGATGTTCTTACTGGTTCATTTTTACCAGAATCACAACAAATAAATTGACAGGAAATTTTGTGATAGTTTTATACGAAAAGGGGTAGGTTAGGTGTGTTATTTCTTTGTGTTTTTTCTTCTTGACTAGTAGTTTTTTTTATCCTATTTAGGGTTAGAGATTAGTGGGGGGAGGGAGTAGGGATGCGAGTGTTGTTCTTTACTGGTTCATAAGATTTACTAGACTCAAAACAAATAAATTGACACTGCCTTTGATATTTTTCATTGATTTAAGAAAACAAAATGCCAACTTTACAGCTTATTTCCTAATGCTTGTAGAGTCAAACTTTAGTAGGCTTACATTGCTTGCATAATTGTTTATTCAAGCTTTGTAATTAAGATTGACATCTCCAAACAATATATATATATGACATAGTTAAACCTGTATATATAATATTTAAATTCAAGCGGACATTTTTCCAATATAATTGTACAATATACAAACAAAGCAAGCAAGCTAACAAAAGTCTTTATCTACATGCGTTAGGAAAATAGCTGTAATTGAAAAAAAATATATTTTCCTCTTATGTGGGTTCAGATGGGGTTATCAGAATAGAAAATTGTAGACGATAGATATAGAATTATGGGCAAATGAAATAGAGAAAAAAGACAAAGGGGCCAGCTGAAGGACTCCTCCTGGTGTGGGAGTTTCTCGTTGCATTACAGGCCAATTGGTGGGCTCCGGTTGTTGTCTGCTCTATGGTCGGGTTGTTGTCTCTTTGACACATTCCCCATTTCCATTCTCAAAATTAGACTCTGGGGTTCGAAATTATAAACAAAAGAGAAAAATTGCATACACACAATAAAGTATATTGAAGTGTAGGACCTCATAGTTTGCGACCTCTCCTATACTTCTATTCGTAAATTTCATGTGTTGAAGCATTGAACAAAAACTATTCTGAAAAAAAGAAAATAAACATGTACAAACAATACTCTTACCAGCATGGTGACATCATACTGTCCAAATTATTCTGTAACTAATTCTGTAGATAATTTTACATTCTTCTGGATGTAAGAAGCGTAATCACTTAATTTCTCGGAGGCTCCCGCAGGTAAATCTGATAACGATGAGAAAGGAGTAACTCATTCGTCTCAATTCGGCTGATTCCGTACCCTGATAGGAGAGTAGCGGATTCTACCGAGGATTGCCGAATGAAAAGTAAGTATCTTGTACGAAGAGGATTTACGTAATACTAAATAGTTAATCATTCACAACTGTAGGGTGAAGTGGAATTTTAAAAGGCCCTGTCATCTCGATGGATATTTTTTAAATCTTTTAGTTGATTTATAGATATAACTCGATAAACGTCAATTATAACTTGAAATCATGTCCTGCCATAAAAAAAACGCTTGTTTGCACAGTTCAAATTCATTTAAAAAGACGTTGTGAACATGGTGAACTTGTATAACTATAATGCACTGCATTTAATTTTACATTGTTTCTTATCTCCTTTGATTGTTCTTTTTTGCATGATTTTACAAAAATATAAAAATATATGTCCCACAAAATCCCCCCTACTTCCTCCTCATTATCATCATGTGTCATTTTGTCATACCCACAATCTACTGACATTACTATTAATTTTTTGAAAAATAAAAGCTTTCATTATTGTTGCTATTTTTTGTAGGACTGTTTTTTTTTATATAAAAATAAGAAGTTTAGGTATGATAGCCAATGAGACAATTATCAACCAAAGTTAAAGTGAAGTGGATGTTAGTAATTATAGGCAGCCGTACGGCCTTCAACAATCAAAACAATGAAATGGGGGGCAATGTGCACATTTTGTTAATGCATTCAAATGAATAAAACCAGAAATTTCCGAAAATCTGACAAAAATACCCAAAACATGACAAGCGAACTTGCTTCATAAGGGAGCTACCATTTGATTTTTATGGGAGTGAGGGGGGCTAGGATAAAAAATGTTGTCCCGCTTTTTTTTTAAATGTAATCTCTGTCCTGCCTTTTTAATTACTACTCTATTCGGTCCTGCCTTTTTGTTTACTAGTTTATCCTGACTTGTTTTACACAAATTTTCGTCCGGCCTTTTTTTTTACCAAGTTGCTCATCCAGCCTTTTTTACTTAAGACTCCTGTCCTGCCTATTTTTTTGAAATTTCATCCTAGCCCCCTCCCATAAAAATCAAATGGTAGCTCTCTAAGCCAAACAAATAATAAGTTAATCAAAAAAATAATCAGAAACAAAGTCTGCATCACTATTCGGGTAATTGATATACATTTCACGAGTGTTTTTATATAGTAAAACGCCTTTCGTTTTATCGAACAATATTTGTATATAGATGTGGTATGAGTGCCAATGAGACAATTATGATTGATAGTTTTACAATCGATTCAAGTGTCACCACGGATATGACCTACGGCATTATACTTTTTACATGGTTTGTAATAAAAATCCAGGTGCCACATGAGGAGCAGAATATGCGTTTCCTTCCGAAGCACCCGAGATAATCCCACTATTTTGTGAGGTTCGTGTTGCTAAGACTTCAGTTTTCTATGTTGTGTCTCATTGTGTACTTTTATTTGTCTGTTTGTCCTTTTAATTTTTCGCCATGGCGTTGTCAGTTTATTTTCTATTTATGAATTTGACTGTCCCTTTGGTATCTTTCGTCCCTCTTTCAATTCCCCAATCTCCCATCTGAGGAATGTAAACAATGTATAAATATGTTTTAGCGTTGTTTTCTTAATAATGTAAACTCTAGCATTTTCTGTCTGGATATTTCATCCTAAGATACTTTTGTCTGAATTCTTATTGTCTGAAATTCATTCGATGTCAAACATTAATTTGTAAATAGCAGCTCGGCCGAGGTAATTTGGGGATCGATACAGTACAATACTAGTAATGAATCACGATCAATTATCATCAATCAAACCTGATAATGAATTTTCAATGGTATTTATTAATACGTACATTATTTTTGCAAATAATTCTGATAAAGCTCCAATTCCCCTTAACTAATACACCATCTATTTAAGGGCCAGCTAAGGAACACCTCCGAGTGGGGGATTTTCTTGCTGCGATGAAGACCCATTGGTGGTCTTTGGCTGTTGTTTGCTTTTTGGTCGGGTTGTGGTCTTTTTAACATATTCCCCATTTCCATTCTAAATTTTACTAAAAGTGACCGTTTTTCAGTGAGGTGAGAGTTATTGTAGCTCCGTGTTGAAGGTTGTGATTTTGATATGAGGAACTTGAACAAAAGCGCTTTTCTCGTGTGTTATTTTGTTGTTGTGCATTTTTTGATTTTGTGTCATGTATAAATACACTATATTCTTTCTTTTAACAACTTATATAATTGTATTGCTTGAAGCAGTCTCCACTATACATGTACTGCTGCACAAAAGTTAGAAAAAAACTCAGATGACTGCTTCATGCAATTGAGTGCACTCAACACAATTATATAAGCTGATTTGAGAAGTAGGTCAAGGTCAGAGTGAACACCCTATACTGGTCCAAATGTACTAGAAAAAAAAACAGTCATACAAACGCATGTATCAACGACATTGTAGTCATGTTTAAACTCCATTGGGCAATCCTCGGGTAAATCAACTTCTGAATCAGCCGAGTTGTGACGAATGGTTTAAACATATCATATACTGTATGCTCCTGAGGAAGTTAGGCCGAAATTTCATATGGTATTAGAGGTGATTTAACATCATAATTGTCCATAATTTAGAAGACATGTGACGTTATCATGGTTATGTATCGTCCCTTTGACTTATATTATGTTTTTAACTTCTCTGTAACCTTTGTACTTGCATGGTTTTATGAGAATAAACTATTTATATCTATTTAGGCATGACAGATGCTGAAAATCGGATTACAAATAAGACACTTATTTTCATGTATATTATTTTTCAACTTCTCTGTAACCTTTGTACTTACATGGATTTATGATAATAAACTATCTCTATGTCTAAATATAAATATAGCGTAAGTATTTAAAGCAGCCCATTGGTTTTCCTTGCTTGAATTGTAATAATTTGTGTTTTGTATGAGCCCGTATATTTGGTTTTGCTTATTGTTAAAGGCCACTGTTGATCTACATAGGTAAATAGGCAAGCATAAGTCGGTCGCTTGTAGATTTTGTGTGAGTGGCAATGAGACAACTCTCGCACAATAAGGAATTTATGTAATAATGTACTATAGTGAAGCATGCACATTTATTATGTATATATGGTTCGGGTACAAATAAACAAATATCATATTACATGTATTCATACACAAATGATTCTTCAACCTTCCTGCATCCCTTTCCCCCAATCCTCACACGCATTAAAGAATCATGGTTCATGTTTAGAATGTATTAACTTACACATCCTACCATCTTAACAATATCAGAAGACAATATCACGTTTATCCTGAGCCATTTATACATAAATGGAGATATGCATACAGACAGTAACAACAAACACAAAACTATATAAAGATATACACAGTTTAAATACAGCATTGAAAGTTCATTCGCTAAGTAAAATTCACAAATAACAACTTCGTTCTTTTTGCATCTCGTCACATCTTTTATTAATTTAAATTTACGGTGTGATTTAACTAATTGTTAGGCAATACATGCATGATATGTATGCATGTGATTGCAAACATTGATTCACGTGACTAAAAAAAAACATAAATCACGTGACTGAAAAACAATAAACCACGTGACAAAAAAAGGATAAATCACATGACTGGAAAAAAATGATATCACGTGACAAAAAAAAAGGATACATCACATGACTGAAAAAAGGATATCACGTGACAAAAAAATAGGATATATCACATGACTGAAAAAAAGGATAAATCACGTGACAAAAAAAGGATAAATCACGTGACAAAAAAAGGATAAATCACATTACAAAAAAAAGGATAAATCACGTGACAACCTTAAACCAGTTGCGATGAAAAGAAACTCACAATAAACAGATCTTACTTTATATAATTCAAAAAAACAATTATGTTGTAAGATGATGAATTTCCAATGTTTTTTCTTCATACTGCTTATAAAAAACAAAATAAAAAAATAGTCATACAAATACATATCATTTAAAACACATGTAAAAGTAGATGCTTTTATGGCATTTGAAAGCGAAAGGTTCGTGCGACTGTTTAAATAATTTATGCAAAGACTATCCAAAAGAAACAACTGCATATTACATTGGACCAGCCAATAACTTTCAACACTTATATCAGTATGAAGAGAACTTATTTGGAATATAGTTACTAAAATAATCATCACTAGAAATTAATCGTTCAAATGTTCACCTCTCTTTTTTACCCGCCTGCAGGTTATGATGAATTTGAAATGTGTTATTTAAGTACAATAAGGAATATAAAAAAAAGATATTGATGTGAAATTTGGACATAAAAAAATAACTATATTTATTACATGAATTCCAGCCCGGTCCGAAGACATTCAGACGAAGCCTACCAACTTGAAGACAACTTGAACCAATTAGGAATACAATTTGGGCCGGTCTTAAAGACCACTCGGACCAGTTTCAAACAGAAATCATACCAAATATGTTTGAAATGTTTGAGAAACGAATGTAACAACTTGTTATATTTTCATGCATTGATCTAGCTAGACAGGTTAATATATTTGTTTTTTTTTAATTTTATGAATATATGGTCTAGATAAATATACCCAAAAGTCGTCCAAATAATATTTTTTTCGAAATGGTCCAATATGTCATTGATCCGAGTTGTCTTTGGTTAAATTAAGTTGTCTTTGGTCCGAGTTCTCCTATGTTAAGCTCGCCATGATTAAAAGCAATATACAGCTGCATTTATCACAATAGCTAATCATAAACATTAAATAATTGATTTTAAATTTAATATACACTAGTGTTACCTTTTATCAAAACAACATTATTACATGCAATTATACAAACAACCGATGAAACTCTATCAATACAGATTTCGTAAACAAACCATTTAAAATGTCGATACCAGCCTTGAATCAAACTTGATTTAGGAAACATTTGTTTGTTTATTATGCAGACCTTATACATACGTTCTCATTGTAATTAAAAGTTTCCTGCTTTCCTTTAACAATAACAACGCTAGTTATATATAGGAACCATATTGGTGTTCAAAGATATGTTACTCCCACTTTCCGTTTATACTATATTACTTAACCAAAAGAAGACTTTCAATTTAAAACAATGGGATAATAAGTTTGAAAGGAAGGAATTTGATACAAAATACTAAGCAAGGGTATGGCAAAATATCAGATAATTAGAACAACATTCCAGGTTATCAAAAAATGAATTGCATATACTTTCTATTACGGAAATAGTCGAGTACATACGATTAAAACGGAAATAGTCGATGACATAAGATTGCAAAATCGGATTATACGCATACAAACAAAAAAGCACATTGATATGCAAGTCTTACTATCATAATTGTGTATCACCTTTTTGAAGTTTACCAATGTCACTGTTTTCAGAAGACTTAAGTTCTATATCTTGTAATTATATTGACATTTGGGGTTGTGAAGAGTCTGATTTAGAAGTTTAATCACTCTTAATTACGGAAATGTCAGAATCTGATTCACTGTCAGTATTCACTTCAGTTGGAATAAAGTCTGCCGTATCGTATATGTTCTCATTTTTCTGCTCAGTTATACGTTCGATTTTCGTCCTTGTTTCATTTTTACTAGTTCCGGTAGATTTGGATGCTGTGATATTTTTTGACGTAGCACCTATTTTCATATCACCCGGTTCTAATTCGTCACTATTTATTTTTAAAATTGGCTCAGCATAGCTATTCCTATTCGACCATGACCCAAGGTCAGGTAAAGAAAAGTCGCTATTTGTCCTCATTTTTTCCACTATACTTTGGAAGCATGAACTCCGTTTATCATCTTCCGATATCGTATTAAGACTCGTTCGGGACTGACCAATACCGGATTTGAGAAGAGATCCCCATTTGTCACCTGAACCAGAACTTTCTGGTCGAGCTGATTTAGCAAATCTTTGCCATTTGTCTTTAATGGCTCCCGCTTTTCTTAGAATAGTTTCTCACTTTTCTTTTCTTTACTTTGTTCCAATAGTTCAATCGCTTTCAGTGCTTTTTTACTTCACTTCCCACTGCCCCTGCTCCCTTTGCGACCTTTTCCTTCCTTTACGGAAGACTTTTTCTGACTGCCTTTCTTTTCCAGATCCTTGGCTAAATCAAGGAAATTTGTCAAGAACATGCCACCTAGATATCTAGTGTGAGGCGTGTCCCTGCGTTTGTTCCTCAGAAGTTTTTTAATGGTTTTCTTTCTCTTCACTTTCGGTGAATCGTCCATTGTTACACTGCTATCTTCTTCACCATCGCTACCTGTCGTTGAAATCGAGCGGGCATATGCGTCATCATCAAACCTGTGCATTTCCTTAATGAGTTGCCCTTTGCTTGTTATGTATAACAGTGGATTGATGCAACCTCGTTCTAATTCGGCCTCATACTGTTGACTTTCGATGTAACGAAGGTTTCCATGACCAATATCAGCATCGTGAATCCCATATGGCGTATCGACTTCATGGGGAAGCGTTTTTCGTTGAAATATAGGATCATATGTAAAAGACAAAATGTATTTAATTCGTTTATGTATATAAACTTATTCATAAAAAGATTGACCTTCTAGCATAAAATATAAAGGAATACATAGATACGGCAGATCTGACAAATCAACCTTCATGTGTCGATATTTACGGCGACAGCTCGCGATACGTCATGGTATTATTTTTCAAGCTGTAAAAAATACAGAAAATGACAATTAACATTTGTATTACATGTATTCAAGGAATGACTGTAAAATTGTTCCTTATATAAAGAAATACATGTAACATAAAAAATACTGTCTTCAGACAATTGATAATTTTCATTATAATGCATTTGTGTTTTGTTTGATCTCAAATCTGCATTATATAAAAATATTTGTGATCTCACTTGTTTTGTTTTCCTCTAAGTTTGTAATATGATGTTACGAAAAAGATGTGTATGCATGATGCTAGTACACAAATTGGGTACATCGTTTTTGAGATCACTGAAAAAAAAAGATACATATTTCCTATATACAATTTATCAGAGGGAACAGAGTTTACCAACAGATATCGTAAAATAATTGGCAATATTGGCAAAATTCGCAATATTTCACCAAGCTTTTGAAAGAGATATTACAAATTGTGCCCATCACGACAAACTCTCGTTTAAAATTATAAAGATGAACTGTATTGATTGGAGGAAAATGTTAAAAAAAAAACGTTTATCGATTCATTATTTGTCAATATGTAAGACTCAGATCGACGTCCGGTCTCTAATCGACGTCCGTTCCTCAAATCGACGTCCAAATCTGACATCACAATGAAATAACATTCCAAATCGACGGCCAATTTTATGTCTATCTAATCGACGTTCTTTTTTGTTTGCATTCTCTAATCGACGTCCGATATTGAGCTTCTCTAATCAACGTCCGTTTTGGACACAAACTTAAAAACAGAAGTGAACCGATGGCAGCTGAAACATTTAGACCTTTATGTGAGACAAATACAATATATTTAAAAAGAAATGTGTGTTGTTTTTTTCTTCTTCCAAACTAATACATACTAGACTAAGGATGTAAAAAGGTTGTGATAACAATTTTTATATACATTTTAGAGATTGGAATGATTTGCAGAGAGAATTTCGAAACTATACACAAGATTTCAAATAAAATGAAAGTGAGCAATTATTAACCATAGGCTTTCAACAATGATAAAAACCAATACAACAAAGGCTATTAAAGGCCACGACATAAATAATGTAAACAACTAAAAATAGAAAATTAACGGTCTGCTATATATAAAAAAATCCGAAAAACAAATATGACAGACATAAACCATCGAAAAACCAATGCACTGCAGGCCCATACAGAATATGTCGGGGTTAAACATGTGAGTGAGCACAGCATTTAATCTAACACATTGGTGTAACAGCAAAGCAATACATAATGCCAATTTTTTTGCGTTTACGTTTCATTCCCCGTGTAAATTTCAAAAAATCTGTTTGAAAAAAAAAACCTTACAGAGTCCGAATTATAATATTCTCAAAACAATTGGCTGTGCATCTTAACAATTTCTTGTCTATTGTTGAAGACTGAATAAAGATTCTAGATTTCGTTTGGTTTTCTTTGTCGTTGGGTTGCTTACTAATTGCCATACATTCACATGCATGTAATTTTTTATTATGAATAGGAATCACACCAGACTTGGGGTCAATTACATTGGAATGTAATTAATTGAATTACACATTACATTGCAAAAATGGTCAATTACACTAATTACACATTACACAGTTTTTGAAATGTAATTAATTAAATTACAATTACTTTACTAAAGTAATTAATTAAATTACAATTACTTTACTAAAGTAATTAATTAAATTACACATAACATTTCATCATAATATTTGTTAACCAATATTATACATGTACGTATAATGTATGTGTAAAATATTCATGTAAACATAGTTTAAGCGTTGCATTTGATAATCATGAGTAATTTCAATGTTTTGTCATTTAGTCTGCATCTCTCTGGTCTGTACACTTTGACTGCCATTCTCTTAAGTATTTCTATAGGAGCTAATGTGGTATATATCGTTTGATTAGAACATGGAGGTATTATACTTCCATAATCAGTAGATGTGTTGATAGAAGAGGCAATTAGTTCCTATTAACTTGCCAATACATTAAGGGGTATTCTGACATCTCAGAAATGAAGATATTTAAAGAAAACATAGCATGAATAAAGAAATTATAAATTAAAAAAAATCACTTAATAATTATTAAAAGGTATGCTTGTCACAACATTGAAAATAATTTTTAATACAAACAATGTATATAATGTCTATATCTTAGCCGTATTTTGCTAATTAGATAAAATACATGTAAAAGTGGCATTGCCCCTGGACATTTTAATCTGATTAATTGCTGTTTGTTTTTACAGCTGTTCATTTTTATCTCTATAATCCTTTTGTGTATACTAATTTGGCAAAATTGTGTGCAGTAAATTAAAATTCTAAATGAACTCTCATAAAGATTTTTCACACATTTGTTTTTGTTTTTGTTTAACATGGTGATTTATTACTTTTCAATCTATTTAGCTAAAGATCTTTCATAAAAGCATATGTATTTTTTCAAATCATAAGACAATTTAGAAAAAAAAATTGTTGATGAAATAAGTAATATAAAAACTTTAGAATAAATTACAGAAAGTATGTGATATCAATATTTGAAAAATAAATATAATTTTACAATTTATATTATTAAACATAAATCCTTATTATTTACACCATAAAAGTACATGTAATTGAAATGTAATTCAAAAGTAATCGAGCATTACATGCTTTTTTCATTGTAATTAATTAAATTACCATTACAAGTAATTAAAAAAATGCTCAATTACACATTACATTCAATTACATGGAAAATTGTAATGCATTACACTTAATTACCATTACATTTTCAATTACCCCATCCCTGAATCACACACTATAATGTGGATCAATTGTATTAACTTTTTATCAAGATAAACATTAATGTAAATATAGGAAGATGAGGTATCAGTGACAATGAGACAACTCTCCATCCAAATAACAATTTATAAAAGTAAACCATTATGGTTCAAGGTCACGCCTTCATCAAGGGAGCATGTATGTTCTCAGGTAACAGTTTGAAGAAATGTATATGGAAAGTATGTATAAATGTTTGAAAACTTAGTTGTCATAAGAACCCTACAAAACATGTATACGTATAAGTGTAAATCAATTCCAGTAATTTATTATTTATTGATATTGAACATGAATGAAAGACGACTACAATCAATCGGACGACGTTTTGGCAAAACATTATGTCTGATTAGAGTATAAAAATATTGGACGTCGATTTGAGAATGAGACGTCAGATTTGGACGTCGATTTAAGGAATGGACGTCGATTTGAGGAATGGACGTCGATTAGAGGCCGGACGTCGATCTGAGTCTTACAAATATATCACATATCATATTTCACAAGATTTAAATACTGAACAATTAAGATTTACTAAGGTGTGTCATTGTGTGTGACAAACTATTGTCCTTGTATACACATTACATTGTAAAAAAGCGTCACGAAGAAGATAGGTTGATTTTTCCGAAAGAATGTCTTAATACTATAAAGTAAAAGGGAGGATCAAGAACAGATAATAAGTTAAACAAGTGTTTATATTATTTACAGTAAATGTATCATTTATATCAAAAATATTTGCCTTCTTTATAAGGTGTAGAATTACTCTAAAAGCTAACGTTGTACTAGATTTCAACATGAGACATTGTTTGCTCTGCCCGTTCGTACCATCTGAAATATAACATATTATAGGTTGTATTAAAGTGGCACGAATAATTGAAATCTATTGATTTTTAAATATGTATCCCCCTTAGGAATGATCCGTACGAACGAAAACAAACACAAACACTGTTTTTGTTGAATATCATCATGTTGCGATGCTTTATCATTTTTTTGATTCATCATGTTGCGATGCTTTCTCATTTCTTTGATTCATCATGTTGCGATGCTTTCCCATTTTGTTGATTCACCATGTTGCGATGCTTTCTCATTTCTTTGATTCATCATGTTGCGATGCTTCCTTATTTCTTTGATTAGACATGTTGCAATGCTTCCTCATTTCTTTGATTCATCATTTTGCGATGCTTCATCGTTTCTCTGATTCATCGTCTTTCGATGCTTCCTCATTTCTTTGATTCATCATGTTGCGATGCTTCCTCATTTTTTTTATTCATCATGTTGCGATGCTTCCTCATATTGCGGTGCTTCCTCATTTCTTTGATTTGACTTGTTGCGATGCTTCCTCGTTTCTTTATATATACATTTTGTTAAGCTTCCTTATTTCTTTGATTTGACATGTTGCGATGCTTCATCATTGCTTTGATTCATCATGTTGCGATGCGTCCTCATTTCTTTGATTTGACATGTTGCGATGCTTCCTCGTTTCTTTGATTTGACATGTTGCGATGCTGCCTGATTTCTTTAGTTTGAAATGTTGCGATGCTTTTTCATTTCTTTGATTCATTATGTTGCGATGCTTCCTCATTTCTTTTATTTAACATGTTGCGTTGCTTCCTCGTTTCTTTGATTCATCATTTTGCGATGCTTTTTCATTTCTTTGATTTGACATGTTGCGATGCTTCCTCGTTTCTTTGATATGACATGTTGTCAATCTTCCTCATTTCTTTGATTTGACATGTTGGCAAGGTTCCTCGTTTTATTGATTTAACATGTGGTCAAGCTTTCTCGTTTCTTTGGTTTAATTGTTTATTGGTAATGCTCCTAAATATTACTCGTTTTCAGGTCTTTTTCTTTGTTTTTTCTACACCTCTCTTGTTTCCGTAGTTTTAATTTGACGTATGTTCAGCTCGTTTTGTTGATGCGTGTCGTTTTTCGAAAAATTATCTGATATCCGTGATCAATCCTGTCTTTTGTGGATTTTTGTATGCCTTGCAATGCTCTTTATGATCTTCATGTATTCCCTAGGTACTGTATTTGACTTCGAATCTACTACAAATGAACTATCAAATAAAAGGAAGGATCAACAACTGATTATAAGATAAAATAAGTGTTTATATTATATTTATAGTAATTACATCATTTATATTTATGAATATTTGCCTTCTTTTTTAAGGTGCCAAATTACTCTAAAGTAAACCTAGGGTTTAACAGGGGCATTGCATGCTTTCCTCGTTTGTACCGTCTGAGATATAATATATTATAAGTTGTATTAAAATGGCACGAATAATTGAAATCTATTGATTTTTTAATATGTATTCCCCCTTATAAATGGTCCCTTCACACGAATACAAACACAAACATTGTTTTCCGTTAAAAAATATTTTATTAGGAGTTGAATTTTTAACTGTCATATTATCTTTTATAGTATGTACCCTTTATGTTTAAACTGCACAATATAATGTGATCACGACCAAACTGAATAACGTTTTCTTCCTAATTTGTATCTATTAAAACACTAACACAAACGTTTTCGTGTAGTCAAAGAATGTTATTTTGTTATATGACAAAGAGTACAGGTGTGTTTTTAATATTTTCCCTTTCAAACGAAAGATGTGACACAGTAGGCCAAGTTTACATTTAAATTTTACAAACAATTATTTTTTTTATTAAAGAATGATCATATTTCTTTTCTATTATAAGCAGGGGCACTCTCTCAATTTAAATGAATGTAAGACGTCATCTACACTCTATTGATCTAACCGTTGCAAATCTTTTAAATTTATGATTATGTGGTTAATTATTTGTACAGAAACTATGAACTTCTTAACATGATATTGTTTTATTTTGAATTTGTTTGATTTTGCTCTTCAAATCAGATATAATTACATAGCTATCGATGTTACGGAAACACAATATTTTGATTTACAGTCAACGATCATTGTATGTGTTTTATGCTCGTTAAACTTCGCATTGAATTTGTCACCGAGCTGCATTAGTTTTCGGAGCACTGTTGTGGAATTATATGAAGATGACACGCGCGACTGATGTAAAAAATTATAAGTCATTTTTTTTTTACTTTTTTACTTTTTTTAACGATAATGACACCTCAACTTTCGTGCATTAAATTTTGACCTTATAAAGGTATACCATACTATGAGTGTTCATACGCCATAACGTTGCAACAATAGATAACGTCTACTATGTAAGCATTTTTGATTTGATGAAGGTTTTTCAAAAAATTGTATTACAATAAGACTTTATATGAAGTCAATGAAAGCTTGTAATGGAGTTATCAGCACACATATTACCTAGGTTTTATGGATTAATGCATGACATACAACCTAACTATCCGGCATTGTTAACACTTGTGTTTACACATTCACGTTTATATAGACTAGACTATTTTTTTTTTAAATTACACTTGTTGGATGGGTGTAATTTTTCACACTGTATATCAAAATTGCAAATTGATTAGGTGATGTGTTTCATAAGATTCGATTATCACATATCAACTTATTTGTATTTTATTTTATGATCAGCAGTAGTCCAGATAATGTATTGGGTCTGATTGATTAGGGTATTTATTCGTTTCTATAGATCCATATGGGCTACACTTGAAAGCTGAAAAATCAAAATAAACATCGATTATTTCATGATTATTTCGAATACATCCGCATATACTTTTGTGGACATACATGCAATTATGTGTTTTACCCAGAGACATATTATAAGACAGATGCAACCTAAACTGCAACCAAACAAGCCTTCAGCATTTCAGTGTGAAGTGTTCGATGAGATTAAATTACGCAATATATATCAAAGGTTACGTGTTTGTTTTATTCGTCTACATAGACATCTAGCGATACAAACATTATGTTTAATAAACCTACAACCTTAATTTTAAGATTTGTGTTTGATATTGCAATGAACGTTTATCATTTTCACATGTTTTGTGTATCTTGTTGTTTATTTATAATATAAAATTTCTACTGTATTTATAATATAAAAGTTATACTTTATTCATAATATAAAAGTTATACTTGTAACCCGGGTCTGTTTCTTTTCTCAATCGATTGATGGATTTCGAATAGCGGTTTACTACTGTTGCCTTTATTTAGAAGCCTTGATGTGATTATTAGTGCATGAGGGTTTTAAGCTATGTACGTTTAATTGTTTGCTGTTTAATGTATAGTCTATATTGATCGTTTTTCTAAATAAGCACTTTCATCAATAAATAGGGTAACTGTGCTTATGCATGCTTATAGCAGAAACACAATAAAAAGTGCAAATAGTTTTCGAGATCATTGAAAAAAGTAATATAAAGATTTCCTATATATATTTTTATCAGAGAAACAGGTTTTACCAACATGCATAGTAAAATTGATATTTTTCCAAGCTTGACAGAGACATTTAAAAATGGTTTACAACACAACAAACCTCACGTTCGAAATTGAACTGTATCTATTTTCAAACTACGTAGTATATTATTTAAAAATATAACACACATCATATACTACCTGATTTAAATGTTGAGCTATTAAGATTAACTGAAGTGTATCAAGGTTTTTGACAAAATTATTTCTTTGTATGCAGTGTTCATTTAAACTAGTCACGAGGAAGATCGTTTAATATCGTAGGAAATTGATTTCTCAAGAAAAGACATTGATTGAAGACTTCGGTAAGTTATTCTTACATTGAGCAACGGTTGTTTGTATATCCTTTATTCAAATAATAATCAACAACGTTTTTTGTTTATTTCAAGGTTTTTTTTAGCTATATGACCTTGACACTCACTATAGTCAATCATCAAATCTTGCTAGACAAACTCTACTATCTAGGAGTAGATATTGAATATTGGGATGTTATTGAGGATATGTACAATGGTGTCACATCAACTGTGAAATGGCAAGGAGACACAAGTCTCTCGTTTAGTATTGATCAGGGAGTAAGACATGGTGGAATCCTATCCTCACATCTTTACAAACAATACATCAGTGAGTTACTCTCTGAACTAGAAGCGCATGACATGGGCATATCTATAGGGAATACTTATGCAGGCTGTCCTAGCTGTGCAGATGATATTGTACTTCTCTCAAACGACCAAAATGAAATGCAAGAAATGCTCAACACGGTGTATGATTACTCAAGCGACCATAGATTCTTAATCCATCCAGTAAAAAGCAATAAAATAGTTAAAAGTGTCAACAAAAGAACTAGTGAAAGAATACAACAATCAACAGAAAGTTTTACTTTATGCGATAACATTATGGAATTTAAATCAGAAACAACACATCTATTTCATCTCACTGGACAGTCAAACTAAAAGCAGATTGTGAAGAAAAATCAACACTCAACTTGCTATCAAAAAGAAACCTGAATATTGGACAAACTCACAACGTATGGGATACAATATCGAGCTCCGTCAAAGAAAAAAGCAGCGACAAAAGTATGCATGTTAACTGGAACATACATGCGTCAAACCTTAAAAGCAAAATTCAATCAAGCAGAGATAGATCCTACCTGCCCAATATGTAACATTGAAGCTGTAGATCTTCAACACCTTCTAATAAGCTGCCCGGTGTATAGACATATTCACACTTTCAACAGATAAAAGAATATATTGTTAGCAAAATTGGAAGTAGTGTATGGACAATCAATTTCAATAGCAAATTGGCTATCACGGAATTATTGATAGACTGTCAAAGCTTTGTTGAAAGGAATATTCTCCCGAATGACAAGCTGATACTAAGGACAATAGAAAGTTAATCAAGTGACTACTGCCACCTAATCCACATAAAAAGAATGAACATTACTAATGTCTAGCTAGTGCGTAGAGTTAGGGGTATATCTCTGTGTATGGTCAAGTCAGTGTCATATAAAAAAAACTTAAAAGTAGTACGCCATACGAACATTATTAAAATCAAAATAATACTTCTATAACATCAAAGTCATGATTTCAGTTTATATAAATTTTCATCTTATAAGAAAACTTAGATACTTTATTCTTACATTAAAGGTACATGCTAATTATACTATATCTTAGCAGTTTAAATTAACGTTAAGCCTAATTAATCAAATAATATAACTCAACATCCAAATTAATCATGCTAATGTTTTATATTACATTGAAAAGCACCTGTTTAAAATTATGAGTCTGCGAGCATGTAATTTATTTAGTATATCTCTTGCCATTTTAATACTTCATTACTTTAAAAGTCCATATGTTAATGCTTATATATAAATTCACGACTTGTTGTAAATACACTGGTTTTTATGGTGGAGGTTGCTGTTCATTCATAATTTACAGAGGATTTATTGTGTGTTTTAATGTACATATACTGTTAACATTTATCGGTCTCATCCGAGTGCTCCTAAACAGGAGGGAATTACGAAAGAAGAAGAAGCAACACTTTTTGTTTTTTTAATTTTTGTTTTTGTTCTTTCTGAAAAAAAATTATTTATACATCATTGATCATGATATCACTATGTCTAAACCACACCGGCAAAATTAGTTCGGACTCGATTGTATCTAACATCCGGCACAATGACGGGACATTAATAGACAGAAGAAAGCTAGATTTCTCCTTATTTTCTTATCTTTTTTATGATATCGAAGAATATATTTACATACATGTATACACCTATTTTCTATTGTGATATGTAATATTTTCTACAACCATTCTATATCAACGAAGATATAAGTAAAAATGCTCGTCAAAATGACGAATTGTGTGAACCTTGTCTCGAAATTGTTTAATTTCTCGTTAAATTGTTCACATTGTACGGAAAGAAAGGTACGGGGGATAGATACTGACACGGTAATTGCAAAACTAGTCATTATGAGCATCTCAATACTTTTTTTTTAAAACCAACAATTAATGAAAATCAACGTTAACACGGATCTGAACATTGTTTTTCGAAAAAGTTAGATATATATTTTTTATAAAGTAAACTTGGCGTGTTTACATTTACATAGGTAATTACAGTACTACTACCCAATTTTTAATGAAAGACGTATCCGTTATTTCACTGAACTAATTTTAAATGGAATATAAATACTCCATAGCAAACACTGATATCTAATTATTTTTATAACATTAACATTATGATATTTTTTTTATATAGGTTTTGAGATACATCGCAATATGTGACCCCCCCTTTTTTTTTTACAAAAAAAACCTAAATAACGTTTATTAAACAAAATTTAAAACATCACCAAAAAGTATGCAGAAGTTAAGATTTATATTACTAAGAAGTGTGTAAAGTTTGATGCAATAATGATAAATCGTTTTGAGATATGGCGCGACATGTTAAAAAAAACCACACTCCTGTTTTACTAACAAAGTTCTGTAGCTCAAAAAGATTTCATTTGATTTTCACTATAAGGTTTACTGATCGTTTGACCATTTCAAGAAATAACTTTGTTAAGTTTCATGAAAACTAGATAAGCTGTTCTCAAGTTACGGTGCGACATGTTTACGCTGGACGGAAGGAAAGACGGATAGATAGACGGACGGACGGACAGAATGGCTGATAGATGGAGGAACGGACGGGTGGACGGATGTATACAATAATACATCCTGTCAAAATTGTGACGGGCGTGTGAAAACGCAACGGAAAAAAAACCTCTTAATTAAAGGTCAAAAGTTTTACTAGGATATCGGCCAAGTCGATTTATTTGTATATCTTCTTCACTTCCTAAGTAATTTTTGCTATATGACTTATATATATATTTGTTTGAAAATAATAGTTAGAAATTGATAAAAAAAACTTCAAATTCGTCATTTAAGGGCAATGCAATAATTACTTTAAGAACTAATGTGAGAATTTTATAGTAATGGACAAATTGTAGAGCTCAAGATTTTGAAGATAATCATCTGGCCCTTTCGAATTGTCTATGTCTACAGCTGTTTTTAAATAGTGACATCATGCACTTGCATGCCCCTCCCCCCTTTGTTGATTTCTAAGCCATGAAGGCAATCTTGGTTGACAAGCGGGGTCACAGTAAACATTTTAAAACTAGATACCTTCGTTATAATAAAAAAAAGACATATGATTTTAAATGTAGTTTGTTAAATGCAGCCTTGTAATTTTAGATGTGAACATTAAATGTAAAAATAATTGTATTGAAAGATAAGACCACAAACGTCAAAATCATTCAATCGCGTAGTGGAATTAACTATTTTTGGATTCTCATAAATTCTACCTATAACTTTTGGACTAGTTTAAATCTCGGTCTATTTCTGTAATTTGTTCTTACATACTTTTGCTTTTTTAACTCTGTATGCTTACATGGCCTATGTAAATTTTAAATAGTTTGTATGCACGTTGAACGACAAATTTATGTGACGTATACAATTTTTATGACGTCAGACACTCAAGTCAATCCATGTGTATGTAGATATATTTTTTTGTGTTTTCTTAAATTGTCCCTTTTAAAATTGTAAAGAATCAAACTAAATCTTCCAGAAAATAAATTGAAGATGATATTATTAAAATGCTGGACTTTTTGATCAACAATATATTGGTTGAGTTTGTAGGATTTATATTTCAACAGACAGTCGGTATTCCAATGGGTACTAATTATGCACCCCTGCTGGCTGATTTGTTTTGGTATTCGTATGAAGCAGAATTTATTCAGAACCTTTTAAAAGACAAAAAGAAAAAGCACCTTGCGAAATTCTTTAATTTTACTTTCCAATATATTGATGATGTTTTATCATTGAACAACCCATACTTCAGCCAATACTTACATCTCATATATCCCAGTGAACTTGAAATTAAGGATACTACTGATACTAGAAGGACTGCTTCATACCTTGATCTTTTCCTCATTATTGACGTAGATGGACGACTTCACACGAAAATCTATGATAAACGGGACGATTTCAACTTCCCAATTATCAATTTCCAATTTCTTAGCAGTAACATACCCTCTGCCCCTTCGTATGGTGTTTACATATCACAATTGATACGTTATTCACGTGCTTGTTCACACTAAACAGACTTCATATACAGGAGTGTGCTCCTTACGCAGAAACTGCTCAAACAAAGTTATGAGGAGGACAGATTAAAATTGACACTCTGTAAATTTTATGGACACCATCACGAATTGGTGGATCCATATGATGTCTCTTTTACAAAACTAGCTAAGGACATTTTTACCACATGGTACATGTAGATTGTGGTTTGTCATTATGTCGTCTAATCTTTTAATTACCAAACGTGACTTATTCCCGATTGTGACTGTTTTGCTGAATGTGAATTCGTATTACTATAAGACGTGTGTCTGTACTTGTTTATCCCAAACTCATGTATTTAGTTTACATGTTTAATGTTATATTTGTAATTCTTATCGGATTTTGTCAAATGTGTTGACGTCTTTTTATTATATTTAGGTGTTACGGATAGAAAAAATAATCACCGCCTTTATTAATTATATTTAATTGTGTAAGATTAATTACGTTTGAAGTTGGATTCATAACAAAAGAGGGACCAAAGATACCAAAGGGACAGTCAATGTTTATGGTTTTAAACTGGACATATATATATATATTACAGTTCATTGCTATTAATAAGTATTGCAATATGCATTTTGTTTTAATGAATTATCAGTATTTAGTTCAATATAATCTTAAAGCAATCCTAATTCTATCTCACTTTTGAATCATAGTTTTTCATGTGTGACGTCATGCTGTTTATAAATTTCATAAATTCAAATGTGGCATAACGTTTGTGCCTTTTCGCCATCGTATGTGACGTCATTTTTTAATTGCGTTGACGCCTGGACTGATTCCGGTGTGTCAATGCTGTATTGAACTTGGCATCATGTATTCGAGTTTAGTTTTCTGTAATAATTTAATACTTCATTTTTATTATATATATATCTATCATATTCATTTGTTCAAATTTACTGTTTGCAATAGCATGAATCGTTCTATATAATAATGGTGTTCTTATCCCGGGCATAAAAACAATGCGGTATCTGGCAAAACCTTTTCAACTTTTGATCTTCAGTGCTGTACAACTTTGTACTTTTTTCACTTTCGATCTTTAATATCTGGGCGTTATGTATTCGGGTTTAGTTTTCTGTAGTAAGTTAATACTTCAGTTTCATTATGTATATCTCTTTCATATTTATTTGATAAAATTTACTGTTTTCAATAGCATGAATTGTTCTATATAAAAAGAATGTTCTTATCCCGGGCATACAAACAATGCCGTATTTGGCAAAACCTTTTCAACTTTGGATCTTCAGTGCTGTTCAACTTTGTCCCCCCTTTTTTTTTTCACTTTCGATCTTTTATATCTGGGCGTCACTGGTGAGTCTTGCGTGGACAAGACGCGTTTTTGGCGTATTAAATTTTAAACCTGATGCTTTTTGTTATCTATTTATCATGTTTTTCTTTGTCTAATATGTTCTCCTATTTATTTGTATTGTAGTCCTGTAATATTATGTTGTCATTTCAATGTTATATTTAACTTTGCTATTAAAGTGCGAGGTTTGGCATGCCATAAAACCTGGGTCAACCCACCACTTGTATTCCCCTTTAAAAGTGTTCTGTACCAAGTCAGGAAGATGGCCATTGTTATAATATTGTTCGTTTCTGTGTGTGTTACATTTTAACGTTGAGTCGTTTGTGTTTTCTCTTATTTTTGAGATATTGAGATAAGACCTGGCACGGTACTTGTCTATCCCAAATTCATGTATTTAGTTTTGATGTTATATTTGTTATTCTCGTAATGTTTTGTCTGTTGCTTGGTCCGTTTCTGTGTGTGTTGTGTTTCTGTGTTGTGTAGTTGTTCTCATCTTATATTTAATGCATTACCCTCGGTTTTAGTTTGTTACCCCGATTTTGTTTTTTGTCCATGGATTTATGAGTTTTGAACAGCGGTATACAACTGTTGCCTTTATTTATGCGATGATGACTGATGTACCCATATTTTGACTATTTTATTAATTGTGACTGTTTATTTAAATCATCATGTAAATATAACGGAATTTGATGAGACTGTTATTAAAGAGGGTTAGCGCTATAGAACCAGGTTTAATCCACCATTTTCTACATTTGGAAATGCCTGTACCAAGTCAGGAATATGACAGTTCTTGTCTATTCGTTTTTGATGCGTTTTTTTATTTGATTTTGCCATGTGATTATGGACTTTCCAAATTGATTTTCCTCTGAGTTCAGTATTTTTGTGATTTTACTTTTCAGTACCCAAAATCTATACTTCAAGACCATCGTGTATTATTTGTGAAGTTGATACGGAATATTTATCAACAAGGTCTTGGTACCTTCTGACGAACTTTTTTTTAAAATAAGGACGAGACGTTCTTTATCATACTCCAGACCTTGAAGGCATACAAATGCTCAGTGCTTTGAGCACAAAACTCATGCTCGAAACATGAAATCCAGGAATTTGATTGGTTTATTGTCGAGCCTGAGTACAAAAATCATGCTCGAAAGTGATATGACCGTAAGGCCTGGTTCATCAACTTTCTGCTCAAACACTGGTGACGTTGTACAAAGTCTGATTATCAGCTTCAAGTTCTGTTATAAGTTGGAAAATGTTATCCATATGCAGGTGAAGTTGGTATATTACTATAAAGTTTTCGAAAATTGATAATTTCAAAATTAAAATCGTCTCGTTTGTCATAGCTTCTGGTACTGAGATGACCGTGTATGTCAATTTCGAGGTATAAGTCTAAAAATGAGGCGGAGAACATAGTTAAAAGGAAATCGGTTATTTTGAAACCAATATTTTTCAAGTTATACGTTAATTTTCTCTGTAGCAAATTTTTTGTCAGACATTTTTTCTTATCTATAAATAAGGAAATGTGGTATGCTTGCCAGTGAGACAACTATACACCAAAGTTCAAAAGCAGTGGATGAAAGCAATTATAAGCATTGTAAAATTTTGAGCCAATTAATACTTTTCCCGGACAGTTGATGATTCTTTTAAATTTACGATTGTTCATTTCGATCTCGGATCTCCATTGGTCAAAGTTTGTGTGTGATGTTATATATCACTACTTTCCTCTAAGTATGAAGTAGTCACGAAAAAGTTGATCAACAAAATGATCAATCATAATGACGTTGAATAATTAGAAAAAAATTCGTGTTGGAGATCATTTAAAATAGAGAGATAAAGTAGTCTTCAATTCATTAGAGAAACGGATTTTTCCAACAAACCTCGTGAAATCGATATTTCTCCATCTTGATAATGTAATTCTAAATCATAAAACGCACGACAAACGTTGTGATTAATATTATAAAACTGAGATGTATAGAGATATTTCGCATTACCATCCCTGTGTTTTCTATTGTCGTAAGCAGCATTCCGTCCTCTTTTTCTCGAATGTGACCCACTGACTTAGACTTATCACTGGGTTAGTACTTACATAAGCAACACGACGTGTACCGCATGTGGAGCTAGATCTACTCACTCATCCGGATCACTTGTACCCCTTTCCTCACCCCCGTATTATGTGGGGTTTATGTTGCTCAGTCTCAAGTTTTCTTTTTTTTGTTTTGTGTACTGTTGATGGTCTTTGTATTTTGTGTTATTTTGCCATTGCATTGTCATTTTAATTACGACTGATGAGTATACATATCCGTTTGATATATTTCAAGTTTCTTTTTATTTATTTCTTTGATATGTTATATTAACATATATCGCGTAAACGTTTTTAAAGATGTCATGTAAACTTTTGGTTTTCAACTGACTCTAAAGAACTTAAGAAGTGAGTTCCAGTCCTTGATTGTGTGCATCAAGAATGAAGGATAAAAAATCGATCCCCGTTAATTGTTAAACAAAAAAGTTCAAATTGCTGAATTTTGTGTTGTATCAATCATGTTTATGGTGTTGCATAAGCTTAGTTTTTATGGATTGATAATTGTTCTTTCTTCTAAAGACGTGTTTTTTTTTTATTTGTTTCCAATCATGTTTTAAAATTATTCATTTGATTTTTCCATCCACCACTTTTTTTTAAGATTAATATTGACATATGAATTAATTCAAATTCACAATTCATTAAGGATTATTACTTATGATATTTCACCGTATTTAAAAGGTCTATTGTTATACAATTTGTCTGAACAACTGCCGTCTAAAGTGCAAATCTCTAAAATTGAGAAAGGAAATGGGGAATGTGTCAAAGCGACAATAACCCGACCATAGAGCAGACCTCAACCGAAGGCCACCAATGGGTCTTCAATGTAGCGAGAAACTCCCGCACCCGTAGGCGTCCTTCAGCTGACCCCTAAAAAATAGGTATACTAGTACAATGATAATGGACGTTACTAAACTCCGAATTATACACAAGAAACTAAAATTAAAAATCATACAAGACTAACGAAGGCTAGAGTCTCCTGACGTGGGACAGGCGCAAAATTGCAGCGGGGTTAAACATGTTTGTGAGATCTCAACCCTCCCTCTATACCTATAGCCAATGTAGAAAAGTAAACGCATAACAATACGCACATTAAAATTCAGTTCAAGAGAAGTCCGAGTCCGATGTCAGAAGATGTAACAAAAGAAAATAAAGAAAATGACAATAATACATAAATAACAACAGACTACTATCAGTTAACTGACATGCCAGCTCCAGACCTCAATTAAACTGATTGAAAGATTATATCTTCATCATATGAATATCAGTCACCTCCCGTTAGGGATTTAGTATCATACTATCATAAAATATATGAGAAAAACATAACCCGTGTCATGCCAGCAACTGTTTTTTTAAATAAATGTGTTTAGTTCCGGTGCAAAGACCCTATAAGTAAATCAATATTGAAGCCAAAATATCCAATCTTGAATGACCTGACAACAGTATCGTAACTATATTCCTTTTTAATAAGTCTGTTTAAAGGTTTTGTAAATTTTTGAGGTGAATACGGACATTTTTGTACTTTGTAAAGAATATTACCATAAAAGATTGGATGTGAAATACCTGAACGTATGAGATGTCTGCATGTTGAGTTATATTTACGAAATAATTCCTTATACCGATGATAAAATTTAGTAAATGTTTTGACTAGTTTGTGATATCGAAAGCCCTGGTGTAATAATTTTTCAGTTATACTTGAATTTCTCTCGCTAAAATCTAATACATTGTTACATACAAGAGCGAAGCGTACGAGTTGAGATATATAAACACCATAAGATGGTAACAAGGGAACGTCAACTTTAATGTAAAGTCAACAGGATAAATTTCTCTAGAATACATACTGAAGTCGTCATTATTGAGAGCCAATATATCATCCAAATATCTAAAAGTATTGTTAAATTCTTGTATCAAATTTTGTTTCGATGGGTCTTTGCTAATTTAAATCATAAATTGTAACTCATAAAAATACAAAAGCAGGTCCGCAATAAGTGGTGCACAGTTGGTCCCTATTGGAATTACAATAACTTGACGATACACGGATTCTCCAAGGCGAACAACAGTGTTATCAAAATGTAAGCGCATATATAGTATCAAATTATGTCCAATTGACATAGTTCATTTGTTTATTGCTACTAAAAAATGACATAAAAGAGTTTGAACATATGTACTCGCATTCTGACTTTTTAATTGTCCAGTAAATTAGGGATGTGAATGTTTTCTTAATAAGAATATGAGGCAAAGTGGTATATAGGGTAGAACAATCAAAACTTTGAACAGATTGAAAATAACCAATATATGCATGCATTTTATCAAATACTCTCAACGAGTTTTTGACACTCCAAAAGTAATAATTCCACTATTTCCAAAGGCCTTATTTGAACAATTGCTTATCCGTTTTTATTTATTGTACCAAGTGTACTAGTAAGTAGAATAGACAATTTAGTAGTGGAACAATGGCTTGAAGATAAAATAAATATATATTTGTAAGGTTTTTTGTGTAGCTTCGAAGCCAGTACATAGTTGGAACTTTTATTGTATTTGGTTCTGCTTGTTAAGAAGTAGCTAACAGTTTGTGTAAATATAAAATTTACGTCAAACAATAATGATATTATTAGCAGCTTTATCAGCCGGGACAAAAACAAATTCCTTGGCTAGTTATTCTAGTTTATGTTTGATACGCGAAATAGGGTTTTTATGGTTGTTGTTAAAAGAAAAGTATTCTTTAAAATGTTGTATTCGGATATCAACTATCTTCATTACTGAATTAAAAAAAAAGAGAGTCCAAAGATTTTTTGTCAGCTTTTTCCCGTTTTACCCATTTCAAAAAGTAGGCACGGAGTGAGTCGTGGATGATATTACGTTTTATTCATTCAATTACGTCTTTTGTGAATTCTATTTTAAGGCGGGTAACATAGCAACTCGCTGTTATTTACAATGCATATACATTTTATACTTTATCTTAATTTTTAAATTCATACAAAGCACATCAGTTGAACGATTCTACTGATATACTGATAATTAAAACACTTTAAGAGGCAATGTCAGAGAGCACCAGACAGGACTGTTCAACTAAAAAAAAATTAATTTGGTCAAACATATATTTTACCCTTTCAGTATATTATACTGACTGGGAAAATATAATTATTTTTTTTTTAATTTGTGAATTTGACATTTTTTTTTAATGAAATTCAATATAAGGGCTCAAACTGCTAATTTTCATTGAAATGTATAGAGAAAAAGCCAGTTTCTAACCGTTTTCAATGATCCATCATTTGAGAAAAACAACACTTATGACTAAACTACCTGTATGGAAGTCTAGTATTATGTTGGTGTAAAAAATAATGAAAATAAAATTTTGGGTATCTTTTAAATTTTTTCTAAAAATAAGGTAAAAAAATGCTAAAATAAGGAAAATTTAGAATATTGAGAAAAGCCAGTTTCTAACTGTTTTCAATTATCCGTCATCGGAGAAAAACAGCAGATATGACTAAACTACCTATATGGAAGTCTAGTACTATGTTGGTGTCAAAAATAATAAAAATAAAATTTTTGGTATCTCTTTGATTTATTTCAAAAAATAAGGTAAAAAGATGCTAAAATAAGGAAAATTGAAAAAAAAAACAGTTTCCAACCGTTTTCAATTATTCATTTACAGAGGAAAACACCACTTATGACTAAATTACCTATATGGAAGTCTAGTTCTATGTTGGTGTTAAACATAATGGACATAAAACTTTTGGTATCTTTTTTATTTAAAAAAAAATAAGATAAAATAAAATGCAAAAATAGAGAAATTGTAAAATTGAGAAAATTATGCTTTGGCAAACCAAAATGGCATTACATCGATTAAGTTGCAAAATTCCATAAACTTTTGCATCTTTATTGTATTTATTATGTTTGAGTGATAGTTTTTGATGAAAAAAATTAAAGAAAAAAAGTTGCAGTCTCATCACCACTTTGTTCATTTGGTTGCCATAGCAACCATAAAATGTACACTATACATTTCTTGTCCTTTTTTGTACAAATTTTCACCATGAAAGTTCTTAGTTGGAAAATGCAAGAACATTTTCATTGAATTGGCATGTAGATCATAAGTCAATGCCACAGATACCTACGATACAATTTTTGGCTGTACTTTGACCTTTGACTTCAAAGTAAAAAGATGATTTTTGTTTACACTTTTGTGTAGGGAGCATGATTTGTTTGCCCTGTGACAAAATCTTTTGATATTTGGCACATGTGTGCAGCACCTCAAGATAATGTGTAGTGTTCCATGAACCATCATCCCCAAATGTATCCCAACCTTCCTTTTGGGGGTATTGAACCTAAAGTTCATATAAATCCATTCATTAAAACTAAAGTTAATGTCCGGAAACCAATGTGTCTTCAGACGACAACGATGACGACATTATACCATTATATGATCCCAAAAATTGTTTGCAGTCATATGAAAACTGATTAAATCCTCATTTTTTAACCTAATATATTCTGAACTCCCAACTGGCATGACCATCATGACCATAGATCTTGTCCATTTCATTTTTTTTTGGGGGGGAGGATTTAAAATCATTTTTCCAAAGTCAGCTTTAGTTAGAGGACGGACACAAGATGAATACATTAGTATATGCACATATACATGATATATACTTGATAGTGACAAAATAAGCATGTTATTGGTTTTTGCAAAATCAAATATGATATGCAGAGTGGTTATTTCTTTATTAAAGGCTGTACCTCTTAATGGAGAGTTGTCTCATTACAATTATACTACATCTTCTGATTTTATTGTGTTTCATAGCAATTTCTTCAAAACCTTTGGAAATAGAAGCATTGTTTATCTGCATCACCTGGTTTGTATAAAAGTCAGAATAAGACAACAGATAATTCTTCCCATACGTCACAATGATTATGACGTAAAGATAACTATGATAGGTACCGTACATGAAGCTGTGAAATTGGCAATCATATCAAATCCCCCTTTTTTATAAGATGGATAACTTGGCCTGATTAAATGTGACATATACTTAGCTACAGTGTTAACATAACAATTAGTTTATCATGTTTATTCAATCGATGGATTTTGAACAAGATTCAAATGCATGTACTGCACAAAAATAAAAAAGAAAGTGACCAAACGTCGAAATACCATATGGAAAAAGACCCAACCTGAAAATTCAATATGGAAAATTGGGCCAGGATAAATTTGTTTCTAATGTAATTTGATCAACCCTGGAAACAAATACTAATCAAACCATTATTGCTACATTAGAACATTTTAACATATTTTCTAATAAATACGATTTTTTCCATTCCAAATATTTTGATTAATGCGTATTACTTCATACAGTAATTTGAAAATCTGAAATCTATAAGAGGAGGCGGGGAGGGAATGGGGCTACATTAAAATATTTAAGAATACTTTTCTAACAAGTTGTATTCTAACCAAGTATTTATGAAAGCATTTATTTCTAGTTGATGTCTGATAATACCATAACATTGACTTGCTAGATCTATCATAAGAAGAGAGAATTTTCTTTTGTTTTCTTTCACAGGATATCCAACTGATATGAAGTCTTTTATTTCGAAAATTGTTTCCTTTTAATTCCAGGTGAAGAGTTTGATTAAGGTTGTGTTTTGGGAAAAAAATGTTATGAATGGTGTTTACCTTTTCTGATAATGAATTATACATTTGATCTTGACCTTGTGATAAGACATTTGTACATTTCTGTTCTAACATTTTTAATGATATGGAAATATTTGGAGAACACATTTTTTTTTACCCTTTTCAGTAGACACATACAATAAAACAAGCCTTAGCATGGTGCAAAGGACAAATCAAACATAGACGTTTTTCTGCAAGTACGCATTTTTTAATGTTTTTTTTAGACAGAACTAAAACTTCAACCATGATATTTGTTCTATAACGTATGTTTGCAGTTATTGTCCGAGAAATAGCGCTAATAAAGATGACTGTTTAGAGAAGAGTTAATATAATGGAATTGTATACGACTGTCATACAAGTGAGGGGTTTAGCTAGCAACAAAACCAGGTTTAATCCACCCTATTCTACACAAGAAACTGCCTGTACCAATTCAGGAATATGACAGTTGTTGTCCATTCGTTTGATGTGTTTGAGCTTTTGATTTTGCCATTGGATTAGGAACTTTCCGTTTTGAATTTAGTATTTTTGTGATTTACTTTTTAGATTAAAAATAGCAAAATGACTGAACCAACAGAACCAAGGCTATTAAAACGGATGTTACCACCTGATCTAAAGAAGCAAGTAGAAGAAATACAGATAAAAGTACCAAGAATTGCAGGTATTATCTTACTGCAGATTTTGAAATTTACATTATGTATTCTAATTGTAGAAAAAAAAACACATCAAAGATACAAGGGTTAGTATACGCGTGTTTTCGTTTATATAAGTCACATCAGTGACGCTCCAACAAAAACAATTGAAAGGCCAAATATAATACAAAGACGAAGAGCATTTTAACATGTTAAAAGCGAAAATTAAAAAAAAACCATTTAAACCCTTCTTCATTCTTAAGTTATTTCAGTATTTCTTGGTTGATTTTTCTCCAAACTTTATATTATTATTAGATTTGATAGAAGGAATATCAAATTCATTTTTAGCTTAACTGGCCCAAAGGGTCAAGTGAGCTTTTATCATCACTTGGCGTCCGTCGTCCGTCGTTTTTGTCAGGTGTCCATCGTTCGTTAAATTTTACAAAAATCTTCTCCTCTAAAACTACTGGGCCACAATCATTATTAGGGTATCTAGTGTCAATTTGTATTCAATGACCCCGTCTGCCAACCAACATGGCCGCAATTGCTGAAAATAGAACAAAGGGGTAAAATGCAAGTTTTGTCTAGTATTTTGAAAACCGTTATAAATAGAGAAAATCTGATAGGAGCAGAAATGTTCAGTATGTTGAGCCCAACCAATTGTTTATATACGTCAAAACTACGACTCCATATAGGATTTATTGCCCTTACATGACAATTTTCACCTTTTTTTTTTCATTTTGCCTATTATTTTGAAAACAATACTAGATATAGAGAAACTTTATATAGCAAAAATGATCAACAAGGCATGTTCTACAAATAAGTCTGCAAGGTAGAAATTGTCTACCATTTTCTTCTTCTTTTAAAAATGCCTGTACCAAGTCAGGAATATGACAATTGTTGTCCATTCGTTTTTGATGTGTTTTGCCATTTGAGTTTGCCATGTAATTATGGACTTTCCGATTTGATTTTCCTTTGAGTTCATTGTTTTTGTGATTATACTTTTTTAATTTGTTTAATAATTGTTAGGTGTAGGTGTAATATCACCAAACCATGGTACGTCACAACCGGTTGTATACGAAAGAAGGTAAAAAAAAAATATTCAAAGAAATTTGACAGTTGTAGGTGATTAATCCTACATTTTATTGCAGTAAAACATTTCTGTGTCATAAACATGAGTCTTGTGTATTTCAAAACACCCTTGTTTTTTTGGGGGGATTTCTATAGAATATTTTCTTATCTTGTGGTTACCTATGGTGACTAAATCCTGTACACAGATCAAATAAGGGAGAAGTTTGGTTGGTTAACTTCTAATGATGGTTTTTTTCTTATATGCAATGAAATGTGAGGTAAAAAAAAACTTTAGTACTGGATAGGATAAAACTTTACTAATGCCAAGTATTTCTTTATTTGAAACAAAGATAAATTCTGCACCTTTCTTTGAAAAGTGCAAATTTAACAAAGACTAATAGGGGAAATCAATGGTGGTATTACACCTGTGCATGTCTGTATAACAGGGTTTATCTGACCCGACCTCTTTCGAATGGATCCTTGAAAATGTTTATGCTATACTTGTAGTAAAATTACTCATATTATAGACTTTCTTTGATAATTTAAGCACTGGTGATATTTCAGCATTTACTCTCTTGTTTGTTGACAAATGACACACAGAGATTTTGATATGTGTCTCATCTCATTTGCTTCCCACTAGACTCATTGTTCTAATGTCAATCATACTCCATCCATTGTCTCTTTGTATTTTGTTCACATTTGCAAAGAAAGAGTGTGCACAAGTAAACAAACGTTTTAACTGAGAATTAGAAAGAGTGATACAGAGATATTGTTTTTTAAAGCTTAGTGGCAAATATTACATGAAAATAACAACGGGAAAATGTTAATGCGATCTGAAAATAACTGCTGCTTTGTAATAAACCGACTCACTGTGTTAGAAATTAAATGTGCTAGATCACATAGAAACAATCTAAAGAAAGACAGTTCTCTACCCGGACAGATCAAACTCTGTCTCTGAGCAGACTAGATCAGCATAAAAGCTAAAAATACCTTTACAATATGCATCTACGAGACAACATAGACGGACATTTTAAAAAGAAACAAAAGTTTAATCTGCAAGAAGTTTAGAAAAGAATAAAGTTTAACAAACCTCTGATGTGACCAGAAATGAATAAAACAACATTTTTGGTTTTCACTTAGATGCTTTCCATGAATGTAGATTAGATCAGTCCATTACGGTCATTTTATAAATTTTTATACTAAACAAATTGTTTGTTGTTGATCATGTTGATTATTCCATTACATCAAATACAGAAACAGCAAAACATCCAACACATATATAAATATGAATACAACAGGATGTATTAAATTCAATCTTGTCTGTTTTATGTACCCCATTTATTTAACATTAATATTTTCATAGATCCACCAGGAGATCTAGATGAGGAGAAGAAAAGATGGCTGATTGTTGGAATATGTCTACATTCTATTATATCTCCTCTACTTAGAAAATATGCTGATTCTATCATAAGTAACTTATATAATTCACTGGTGTCCAGCGATTCGATTGATACACAGACATACCTAAGATATCTAAGGACATTTCGAGGTTCTCCTTATCCATATTATCTTAACTATGAATCAATCAACAACAACAGGCAATTACACAAGAAGAATTACAGGAATTATGATTACAAAGTAACAAACCATGTTGATTTGTCAAAGTTGTTCTTACTGCCTGAAATAGCTCAATACTCTGCAATTGATGAATCATGTGACTCATCTGCTCTGCTTGGAATGGTCATTAATATCAGTTCATTTCCATTAGCTGTACAGACTGATGCCAAAACGGTATGAATTATAATGTATCATTTCCGTCTAATGAACGAAAAATGTGCATGTACATTTTAAAGTTTCGGAAAGTAAGTACAAATAATCTGGTATGGATTTATATCTGCAATTGATCATTAGGACAAATAGTCTAAGCAGCCATCATGAGCTGTTTTTAGTTTAACCAACTGTTTGACGATACTTTTGAGTTTTCACTGTGTTAAATGAATCAAAAATCATAGGTCATTTTTTTTTGTAAGTACTAATGAACAGAATTGCTTCATATCTATGCAACAGCTAATTAAGGAATAACAGTACTGTAGTTGAAGAGTTGCCACCGTCAATTGTAGATTTGACGGTCGCAAATGCAGTTTTACTGGCGACGCGTAGCGGAGACAGTAAAACGGAGATTTGAGACCGTCAAATCAAAATTGACGGTGGCAACTCTTCAACTACAGAAATTCCGCCAAACTTCATGAATGATTTTGGCGCAAAGACGTCATGGGTAAACGTGACGTCATACACATGAAAACTTACAAACTGGAGGTTATTACATTACCTGTACGCTTCAAAATCGGATAAAATAAGTTTAAAATGACGAATTCGAGGTAGATGTTGTTTTATTTTGGATTATATAGTAGTAATCGAACATTTGTTGATTCAATTGTTTCAAAATGGTTGTCCCTCCTTAGTTACGCCTGGTCAACTGTAGATTTGACGGCAACTTTCAGCCAATGAAAAAAATTGTTACATACAAATTGCATTAGAATATGAGTTCTTATGGTGAGCTCTTTTAGATAATTTAGGCCACTACGTCTTGTTTTCCAAAGTTTTTAATTAAAAAAAAGTTTCGAGACATATTGGTTTTGTTCAGTTACGTTTTTATTATTATGTTGTTATTTTATCAACATTATCATGTGACATCTTGCTTCTTCTCTACTTTTCTTGGAAAGACCTTTTGCTTTTGTTCTGATTATTTTTCTTCTTCTGCCGTCTGAGATGCTTTTTTGATTTACAATATATCTAAAGGATTTTTGGCCAATGATGTCGTACAGTGATTGGGATTTCAAAACTCACCATTTGAAACCGAACACTTATTCTTGTTATTCTGAGTTTTCAACCTGTGTCCCTTCTTAATTTCTCTGAAACCGTTAAAGATTTCAGCAAACTTATTTCACTAAACTGTTAAGAATGTTTTAGTTAAGTTTAACCGAAGTGATCAGATGACATCTTATGGGAGCTATTTCCCTTTGGAAATTTAACATTGATGATATGTTGAATAGATTCATACATTTATAAGTCATAATTACCTAAAATGTTTTGATATAAAGTCCTTTAGGCGAGTGACATTTTCAGAAAAGACGCTTAGTTAGTGACTTTAATGCACCCACCTAACACACAGCTGAATTTTTCATATGTTATAGTATAATATCTGAACTTCCATTTTTGGTCGGTCGTAAAAAAATCGTACGGTGCAATTTTTGTAAAAATTTAATTAAAATCGAGAAATAATTCCAAATTGAAAAATGACCAACAGTGTTGAAGCGTGAAAAATTAACATGTAGCTTTATTTTCTGTTGTCACAATGCAAAAATTATGTACCTTTTACATGTCAATGTATAAAAAAATACTTTTCAAAAATGAAAGAAGTAATTTTTGCGAAAAAAAAAAGATTATTGTAACATCTTTGGATGCCAATTTTCCTATTTTTCTTCATTTTTTTTAAGGTATTTCGGCTTGAAACCCAAATTGATGATGTTTGAATTATTCAAAAGTTCATAACTCGTTTAATACATATCGTTATCACTGTATAATTCTGGATTTTATACACTTTTACACACTTCCCCTTTTCAATCAAATTTCCGAAATCGCTTTCTCTGATAATTTCCCTCAAGTTAACGGATCCAAACGCTTCGAAAAAGAGTATGCATAACCATGAAGGCATTTTGTTTGGTACAAATATTACGCAAAGTATTAAAAAAAAGCCAAAGGACCATAGAAGCTGAGATGTCAACGTTTTTTTCAGTCTTGGTAAAACACCAATATCTTATTATTCTTGGTCAATTTGCACAAACAAAAGGCAGAGATTATGAATACGTATTGATAAATTCAACTTGGTTCGAGTATCATCGACGAGTCTTATGTAGACGAAACGCGTGTCTAACGTAAACAATCGATCATATGCTTAAGATATGTATATTTTTCAAATTGATTTGTTATTCAATATGGTTGTCGTTTAACTTAGTTGCTTTTTATGATTTTTGCTTTTGTTTGTAGTTTAGAGCATGAATCAAGCTTTTGGGTATTTAATTAAAATTGTTTTAGAACCTTTAAAGCTTATTATACAGTGTTGGCTATTGCTTCCTTATAGTGTCCTTTAAGCATATTTGTCTTCAGGCTTCTTATTCTAAAAACGGATTAACAATTTAAGAGGCCTAATGTCAGTGGGTCAAAGATGGCCTGACACTTCGTTGTATTCTAGACATGGAATAACTGTGTGCTGTTTATGAGTTCTATAACCAGTGGGGATTATGGATGGCGATGCACCAAGTTTATTGTGCATGTTTATTTTTTTTTTATTAAATAATTTAGTATATGTTCCTTTATCAGCAGTTCATGCTCTTACAGGTTCCAACAGCTCATTCTCTATCTAAGAAAACTCTCTTTTTACGCTTTGAAAAACATCAATAGAATTACAAATTTCACAAAATTCATATTGACACGTCTACAGATCGGTGCTGCAAGAAAACTATAACGTGTTCGAAACCCAAAATAAGTATGTATACGTCTAATCAAGAGCAAGCTACATATCAGACTTCCAACCAAAAATATTGCCATCGTGTCAGGCCGACAAACAAGTGCATCATCATTCAAACTATTCTGAAAGCTAGCAAATAAAGACATTGCGTTATATAACAAACAAATACGGCAGTAGGTCCATGTCTGAGAACGGATGACACAAGGGGCCTTAATACGTCATACTTTCATCAGGATTTGATAAATTTGTTCTTTTGACGGAAAAATATATGCATTAGGGAGCTTGTGCATGTACTGAAATCATTGTAAGCCTCTGTTACACAGAATTATTTCATTAACAGAGAAGTATCAGGATGTGTTCCAGTAAAGCAAAAGTTTTACAGGCTCAGTTTTAAAATATGAATTTTGACTGTCTTATATTGTTAAAAAACACAAAATTAAAATTGCATTATTTGTATTAAATAAGATATTTTTCGTTTTTTTTTTTAAGAAATAGATTATTCACAGGATCTCCTCCAGAATGACAAAAAAACTATATATAGACTTAGCCGAATTAAATCCCGCAAATTCCACCTTCATATTAGTTGATAACTATCCATATATATATCTAAGTTTTGAATACTGGTAAGAAATCAATGAAAACCTCTTGACTGCACAAATGTGAGTAAAAATAAATGCAGTCGTAAAAGAAAAATACGTTAAGAAATTAAAGTGTTTGTAAATTATATTATTCCAAATATCAAAATAAAAGTCACCGTTTGACCTAACTTTCGTTGTAAATCACCGCATTCTAATTTTGCATCTGAGGTCAGTCAACAAATCTTACGACTAAAGCTCGTCGTAAGTCATGAATAGTTAGGTTTACTTACGATTAATCTTGTCTTAGTTTTTTTTGTGAAACTGACTTCTGTATCTGAAGTTTGGTAAACCTTAGTTTTGCAGCTATATATGTCGCGGGCCCGATTCCATTATTATTGAATCAATAGCACAGTGACCTTAGTTTATGAACATCCCCTATTGTATGATGTATATTCATACTTAGTTTGGAAAACCCAGGTTCAACGGTTCAAAAGATATTGACTGGACACAAACCAGACAAGCACGAATCAAACAATGTTTTAAAACTCGACGGCTCAAATATCAATGTCACGTGCCATCCCATAACACATCTCTGAACTAAGTTTGATTAACATCAGTTCTATAGTTCAAAGCAATGCATTTTATATTTGAAATCATTGCTTTTTGGATGAACTGTATATCGGTATACATGTATAAGTTACCTGATTTAATTCGACACGGACCAAAAACAAATGGGGACTGACGAACGGACAGACTTTAAATGTTATTCATGTATCCTCTTTAACTTTGCTTGTGGTTGTATTAAACATGTAAGATAGTGATTTCCGATCTTGACACGGTTTGTAGGCTGTTAACAAACAGGAGACTATTGTCACTGTTGATGTGACAAAAGACGTCTACCTTTTACTCTCTTTATTGTGTTGTTTTCTCTCCCTTTACCTCGCCCAACTTACAAATATTTCGTCATATTTTTTTTCATTTTGCATGGCACACCATCAATTGTAGTAAATTTTAACACATTTAAGGTAAACTATTTGTTATTATACATCGTTTTTGTAGAAAGTACCGTTTTACCGATAGCAGAGTGAAAACGTCAAAATTACGTCAATTGTCGCCAAACCATAAACGAAATGCAACTTAGAATCGGAGAGACGTTATCATAGTATCGTGTAAAGTAAAATTTGAATTAACTATATTACCAGCTGCTTCATCTAAGAAACTAATACTACAAAACAGTCATTCTTTCAATTTTTAATGAATGATCTTTGACCCCAATTAACACAAATTGCACCATATTTCACTTTTACGACCGGGAAAAAAGGAATCTACACATTTTTTCCTTTCGAATAATATATAATATAGCTGTGTGTTAGATAGGTGCATTTAAAATATTTTTAGGTCTGAATGTCACTCGCCTACTTGGTCCATTTGAAAGAATTGAGGGCAAGATCAATGGCGAATGTCATTTTCTAAATTTATAATTTTGCGTGTTATCTCTATTCAAAAGAATTCGTAACAGTTAATGATATATGTTTGCAGATAATTGTTAACCGTAGGGCGCAACTTCAACCCATTTAAGTCGAAGTGATTTGGTCAACCCGTATAGGTGTATTGCATTTGATTGTAGACATTTCACCGTTTATAAGCTCAACCGGAAATGACCATATTTTAACCGGACGTAACCTATTTTAGACTGATCATATGAATAAGTACAAATTATTCTTTTTTTTCAATATTCACCAGTTTGAAGTAACAACTAACACAAACCATAAGTGACACAGTATTTTTTATTAAATTTCATATGTATTATCAAAGTGGAAAGACCTTCAACAGTTACTATTCTCTAAAGAATTGGTTTTTAATTGTTATTAATATGCTTCAACCTATTTTGTCTGGTAGTTTTATCTAACATGTCTAAGCCAATGCAATTTAAATGAATAATTCTGGTTCTCTGTAACTATTTCAACTCTTACATAGAGAGTCTGGCACACATGGCCATCGATTTTTTTCAAACTTCACACAATTATAGTCTTGATGAAACAAACAAAAAAGGCAACCTTTTGGTTGCTATGCATATCGGTTGTTATAGCTACCGATGACCAGTTTTACCTGTTCTGGATATCTGTGATTTAACCTGAAAAAGGCTTTTTTCAACATAATAATTCATATTAAACAAATAAGAGAACGAATATTTTGTTTTATGATTTTATTAAATATATGCATTTTATAAATGTAATTTAGTTACTGATATTTTCATAACAATTTCAAATCATTACCACATATACCCCCCCTTTTTTATGTCGTTTGCATTAGGTAACAAATACCCTTCTCAGGTCATTTTTGAATGCTCAACAAATTGTTTGCGGACACCTGAATAAAATTCAACCATGAATTCATAAATACCATAATCTTATCTTATCAATGACATGAGCAAGTCATGGGAAATTATGTTTCATTATTATGTTACCATCGATATAAATGCTTAGCTTTAATTTTTTCCCAAAAAATAAATTGGAAAAAAATAGAAAAACAAATGTTTCAAAATCTAATTCTGCAGACAGAAAAAAAATATCAATAAACAATATTTAGAAATTATTATGATCCTTAAAATTTAAACATATTCATATATAACAGCATGATGTTTTAAATTTGTTGCTTTGGAAACAATTTCATGATGATTCACAAGTTTAGAACAATTTTGAAAAAGTTTCAGTTCGTTTCTTTAATTTGCACAAAAGTAGGAAACTAAAACATATATCAAGTTTCATTATATACACACATGTGTATCTATACATTATTTTGCTAGTATAGTATATCGATAATGGTGTTACCACTTTAAAGAAACAAACACAATTTATCTAATCTGGATAAAAGTGCTGATTGTGAAAAAAATTCAGTCTGCTTTCATGATGATAAAAAATATACAAGAAAAATAATTACTCAATCTAGAAAAAAAACTAATAAAATCATTTAAAATATCATATATATTAACTTTTGAATTGAATTCGTTGCCATGGTAACATGCAGTCAATTTTTAAAATTACTGAACTTTGATACATATAGCAATGAATGCATACAATTTTGCTTACATTATTGAGGTTTTCTTATACTATAATTAATTTTATTTTTTTGGAGAGGGGGGGGTAAGATTTTGTAAAAGATCATTTAGTTGTGGTTTGCTTTATGTCTAGTGTCAATCATCTCATGCATATTTTAAAAGAGAACAAAATCAATTAATGTAATAGGAACATAATATTTTGCTATTTATTAAAACCACATTTTGGAACAATAGTTGTTTATATCTTATATTAACATTGCATATTATGCATGTAGAATAAAATAAGATGTAGGAATCAAAATTTGTATTGTTTATACTCTAAACTTGCATATCATATTTGTATTTATAAACATATTTATTCACCAGAATTTTTAATTATTTTGCATGCCCAACTCTTGATTTTGTTGTAACAATGTTTACCTGAAACAACAGTATATTATATAAAGAGAAATAAAGATAAAGTTATATCATGTATATTGGTCAGGATCTGTTAAATTTGAATTGTCAAATTTAAGACACAATTCAAAATTTTCAGAATATGTCATGCCATGCTGAGAAAAAATACGGAATGTTGAGAATTTGTTCAGAAATTTCAAGACAGTATTCAAATGACTGTCTAAAATTTGTCAAGAAATTTTAGATATTATTCAGAATGTCGAGATTATGTCGAGTAAACTTCATACATATTTAATATAAATTAAAATTTGACAAGAACATTAAGACATAGGTCGTACTTTTGGAGAATGTCGAGTAATTGTCTCATTATGTTTAAACTAAAAAAAAAATGGAGAAGACTTCATAAGTATGATTTACTTGTGTCTAATCCATTTTGCTTTAATTCAACAAATAAAATATGTTTAAACTAATTGTTCATGCACATAAGGACATAATGCACTTTGTATTGTAGTCTACTGACTGAAATTAATTAAAAGTAATGATTTGACACAATTCAACATAATAAAAATAGAACAAAAAGAGTCCGCCGTGGCTCTTCTCATTAAATGATAATTGACCATCAATTCTTTTTTTTTTATAAACTTCAAGCACATCATATAAATAGTTATTATGTAGTAAAACAATAAGGACAAAGTCAACGTTGGTCAGGTCAAGTTTTTTTACCCAAAAACATTTATTTTTCCTTTTTTTCCTTTTTTTTATGATGAATTAAAATAAAACAGAAAGTTTCATTGTTTAGGTCATTGATGTTGTTGGTCAGGTCATTGTCATCGTTAGAGAGGTCATTTTAATCAGAATGTTTTCTATATCTATATATTATATAATTATATATTATTATTTTAAATTCAATATAAATATTTTAAGAAATGAAAAGTTATAAGTATTTTTATTTGGCCCTGTCATTAGCGTTGATCAGAACACGTTTTATGAAGTTTTGAAAATGTTTTCAATATTTTGTCTTATATTTATGTATTAAAAGTTCCAAATGTATTACATTTCAAATTTTACATGCAACCTTTGAGAAATAATAAAAAATACTAGCATTTTCGTTTCGGCCCAGACATTAGTGTCAACCACTAAAGGAAGATAATTCGTATTGTGCGGAATATTGCACAATGATATTTTTTTAGAAATTAATTTCACATTTTTGTAGGTAGATTTCCCATAACTCTTTTTGATTTGTGGTAAAAACAAAAATGAAATAAATTGTTTTTGTGTTTCTCTAATAGATATAGCCGCATAATTTCACAGTACTACACCAAATATTGTATTCTTTGCAAAAATACTGTTTCTCCGCTGTTACGATGTTAACCAACCAATATATCTATATCGGTTAGCATTATTTTTCTGACTAGACTACATGGTCTAAATATAAGCCAACTTTCAGAAAGATCGGTGACTATGCGTGCCGTAAAAAGTTTGAGTGGTTACAGAGAATGAGTAATAAAACTATATCGAGTAACACTAAGTTTAGAGTTGCAGTTGAACTTTGGCTCTCAAAGATGGCCGCTGTTTCAATGGAAACCGAAAAATATCTATAAATAAAATTTTGGGATTGGTGAATACATGTATTTTGAGTATGCCTGAATTTAGAATTATTAAATTTTAATACAATGTAGATGTCGACTATAGGTTGCACTTTGCAAATAACACTGTTTTTCAAACTACGCATCTTTTGGGGAGAATATTCATAGGTATAATCATTTGTTAACGTATTGGTTCCAATTTATGATCTCAATTGGGTTAGTAAACGGGTCCTTTTGGGGGTTGTGGTGGGGGTGTTACTTCAGAACCCTTAGGAATTTTATAACTTGTAATCTTCAAATGAGTATATGTCGAAAACAGTAATTGATAACAACATTTTTCATGATTTGAAATGATCTGCATGATCAAGCACATTAAATGAATTAAAGTGGAAGTTCCCAGGAATCGCCACCCCCTATCCATTGAGAAATCCAAACCCGTAAACCATATATATTCCTGTTTGTGATATCACGAATTTGAATGATATATAGGGTCGGTTCCCAGGGGTTCACCTGTCCCCTTAATCACATATATTCTGTTTTTTTCATTCCAATATAATTTGAATAATAAACAGGGTAAGACCCTGTCATTTAAATATGTTAAAATATTTTTTAATTAGTCAAGATCCCCACCATCAAACCATATATATTCCTGTTTGTCAAGAAAATTTGAATTGTACTAGATTTAGTCCCCATGAGACACTAAAGCGTTTCATTTTACTGGACCAAACCAATTAATTATTGATTAAAAACTAGTACTACAAAGCAATAACAATAATTTGAAATGTGCAATATTGAATTTAACTGTTATCTTAAGGTAATCAAAACTTGTTAAACTAGCCGACAGTTAATTTTTTGTCTGTATTCGTTTTCCCGAAATTAATGCTTATTATCTTTAAACATTTGTTTTGTGTTTTTTACTTGATATTTACTGTTTGTAATATTAATTTCTTTTGTTATTTACTCAAGCATTGGAACAAAAAAGAGTAAGTTTGCAAAGTTTTAAAATTTTCCTAAAAATTTTGATGTTTTTCTTTTTTTATTAGGCCTTAATAATAAAAACATTGCATAGAAATAGTAAGGATATTACTTTTAAAACAAAAATACTTTATTTTGGCACATTATATTTACAAATGACGAAGTATTGACTGCTTAAGTTATTTGAGTTGTCAGTTTAGGTCTGATTTTCAAAAACTATGAATAGTTTTTGGTATGATTTAATTTAGCCGGCGCCCAGGGTCCAAAAGGTGTTTGTTTTTAGAGATTGAAAATCATCATTGTTAACTGTTGGTTAAAGAACATTTTGGATCAAGGGTTTCCTCAAGGTTTTATGTACCCAATGCAAAAATGAACAAAATCATCGTATTTTGACAATATACATGTATTTAAAATTGTTGCTTTTGAAGTAAAGCTTGTACTCTAAGAAGAGATTTGTTTTAACAAAGAAGAAAGGCTTTGTAACAAGATCCTTTTGAGTACCAACTTATGGCCATTTTGAAATCTTACGATAAACTTAATGCAAGGGCATACCGTGAACCTTGTCGTTTATTTCTCAGATTGGACATATTTTCATTTTTAGCTCACCCGGCCCGAGGGGCCAAGTGAGCTTTTCTCATCACTTGGCGTCCGTCGTCCGTCGTCCGAGGTCTATCGTCCGTCGTCCGTCGTCCGTCGTCCGTCGTCGTCATACGTCGTCGTTAACTTTTACAAAAATTTTCTCCTCTGAAACTACTGGGCCAAATTTAACCAAACTTGGCCACAATCATCTTTGGGGTATCTAGTTTAAAAAATGTGTGGAGTGACCCGGCCCACCAACCAAGATGGCCGCCATGGCTAAAAATAGAACATGGGGGTAAAATGCAGTTTTTGTCTTATAACTCAAAACCCAAAGCATTTAGAACATATCTGACATGGGGTCAAATATTATCAGGTCAAGATCTATCTACCCTGTCATTTTCTGATGAATCCGACGACCCGTTGTTGGGTTGCAGCCCCTGAATTGGTAATTTTAGCGAAATTTTGCTGTTTTTAGTTATTATCTTATATTATAATGGATAGAGATAAATTGTAAACAGCAATTATGGTCAGCAAAGTAAGATTCACAATTAAGTCAACATGACCAAAATGGTCAGTTGACCCCTTTAGGAGTTATTGCCCTTTATAGTCAATTTTTAACCATTTTTCGTAAATCTTAGTAATCTTTTACAAAAATCTTCTCCTCTGAAACCACTAGGCAAAATTATTCCAAACTTAGCCACAGTCATCTTTGGGGTATCTAGATTAAAAAATGTGTGGCGTGACACGGCCAACCAACCAAGCTGGCCGCCATGGCTAAAAATAGAACATAGGGGTAAACTGCAGTTTTTATCTTATAACTTAAAAACCAAAGCATTTAGAGCAAATTTGATGTGGGTAAAATTGTTTATCAGTTCAAGATCTATCTACCCTGAAATTTTCAGATGAATCCGTCTACCCGTAGTTGGGTTGCTGTCCCTGAATTGGTAATTTTATGTAAATTTTGCTGTTTTTGGTTATTATCTTGAATATTATAATGGATAGAGATAAACTGTAAACAGCAATAATGTTCAGCAAAGTAAGATTTGCAAATCAAATAACATGACCAAAATGGTCAGTTGACCCCTGTTGGAGTTATTGCCCTTTATAGTCAATTTTTAACCATTTTTCGTAAATCTTAGTAATATTTACAAAAATCTTCTCTGAAACTACTGGGTTAAATTAATCCAAACTTGGCCACAATCATCTTAGGGGTATCTAGTTTTAAAGATGTGTCCAGTGACAAATTTGTTCTGTTACTAATTGGCAGAGTTCATTATAGATATAATTGTAAGTAGCAAGAACATTCAGTAAAGTTAGAACTTCAAGCACATCACCATCACCAAGACACAATTTTTCATGAATCCATCTGTGTCCTTTGTTTAATATGCACATAGACCAAGGTGAGCGACACAGGCTCTTTAGATCCTCTAGTTTTTTTTTATTTCCAGGTAAATTCGATCCAATATAGTTATGATTATACTTTTTCTGTTTATTTTCTTTAAAGTTTGTTAGGTTTTAAAGCACGTTAACAACTTTGCCTTCTTTCTATATTTGTTAGATAAGATCATACATACGTAATTCCTGGGCACATTGTTACTTTGGAGATTGGGATGCAACAAAATATAACGAGTCATTCGATTTCATGGGACAACTTGTTAAAGATCTTGGACTTAGTAGTAGAGAGGAGAATAACACCTTAGAAGAACTCGACAAATGGGCAACACATGGTAAAATTTATTGTTTATTCTAGTATAAGTAAAGTCATCATAAATACCAGGACTAAATTGTGTATATACACCAGACGCGCGTTTCGTCTACAAAAGACTCATCAGTGACGCTTGAATCCAAAAAAAAAAAGGTCAAATAAAGTACGACGTTGAAGAGCATTGAGGAGCAAAATTCCTAAAAGTTTTCCCATAAGAACATTAACTAATGGTCCGAGGACACAGTTATCGTCCTTTGATTTTCGTTTCCCTAGTGTGGACAGTGTGTAACTTGCATATTGTTAGATACACTTCCAAAATTCATTTCTTCATTTTTTTAGACATTAATTCTTAAGTATGGGAATGAAATTACATGTTAAAAAAATGGGATGATAAATTTATATGTAAAGTGGTGATTTAGGTCAGTTAAAAATGTAAAGTATGTCTAAAGCTGTCTATACATTTGATATTATTTGTCCCACACTAGTACACCACATATCTTTTTGAGATAGGGTACTAGGTTCATTTTTGTTTTAATTTGAATTTATCGTCTGAACGAAATGAACTACGAAATAACTGTGTTGTCATGCCAAATACTGTAAGAAGTAAATTTCAAAAACTTCAATAATAGGGGATTTACAAATGAATCAGTATAATGAGTAAGTATGTACACGAATATTAATACGATCAATTTGGTTTTGTCTAAAATAAATTATGTTTTATGATTTCATAATTTTACGTTGCCTCTACTTCTCGTGGAATTCTCTGATCTCAGACATTCTTTTGGGATTTAGGAAAACTAAAATGTAAATGAGGTGTCAGACAATAGAAACAAAACATATTTATTTGACCTGAATGATAAACACTACACAGCATATTGAAGAAATGTTTGAAGTTCAGATTAAATATAACAAAAATATGTTATGTTTTACAGACAACACAAAATATATTAACGTGATTCATATTAAAGGTAACAACATATGTTTCTGGAATCACTATCATTGGAAGTACACATTATACTATTGTGAACTGAATTACAGACAACCTAGACATATTCAAAAATCAAAATGTACCTTAATATAGACATAAATCATCTTGTGTTTACAGGCCAAGATTTTTTAAGTGGAACAAGACTTGGTTTAGAGATAGTAGAGCAAATTCGTGAACAAACACATGTTCTCAGTAAATGTGTACTGACTTTGTGTACAGAAACCGAAAGTGAACGGATTACATTGCAAACAGAATTAGAAAAAATACAAACTGTTTTACAGAAACATGGAAACAGATTACTTATTTTAGAAAGTGTATGTAAAATTAAATTAACTGTAATTTTGCCTGTGCAAGTCAGAAGCCTGTAATTCAGAGGTTGCCGTTTGTTGCTGTGTTTCATATTTTTTTTGTTTTTTGTGTACAATTATAAAGCATAATCAACAGAAAGAAGGTTGATCAAAACATATCAATAAGCCGACATTTTAACCCACATAGTTTCAATTCAATTGAAATAATATTGTAACATTGTATTTAATGTAAGCATATTCATATCGTGTCTTCAGATCTAGTTTTCATCTTTTGAACGGTTTTATAGGTTAGATTTTGTACTGAAGTTGCGATTTTGTTAGAAATCTTTCGCTATTTTTTCTAGCCAACATTGGACTCCCTTAACAATAACAAACTTAACATCATCAAAGATTGACATGATTCCTTTTTAATGTAATTAATCAGACTGTGCATTCAAATGAAATGTCCGTACAATTCTGTTTTGCAGAAACAAAAGGAGACTGAAGAACAATTTAGTGAGTATTTCCATTCATCAATCATGTCAATAAGTCGCATTTTAATGGAATATAAATATAATTACTGATTTCGAATTGCTTATTCAGATGTTTGTGGTATAAATGATACTAGTCTTGTGAAACAAAAATCAGAAATAGGGTAACAGATTTGAATGAACAATACAAATAGAGGTACCAGTATTGTCACACCAAAAAAAAAAGAAGTGTTATTAGGAAAGAAATTATTACCAAATACTAGTAGCGAAGAATATAATTGACAATACCGTCATTTTAACAACACTAACATTATCCAACTTCGAATGTGACATCCCCTGATTTGTACTTGAATGGCTTTGTTGTAAAACAGTACATGATATGTTAGGAATGGAGATGGAATTGATTGCAGATTAGCTAAATATCTATCGTAAAGGAGTGTAATATACAGTCACAAAAATATGTTTTTGATCATACGCCTGAACAAGTGACAACTATACGGCAGATCCATCCATTGGATCATCACGTTATAAGGTGATAAACGGCTGAAAACACATATTATTGACAATTACTCTAAATATCAATACAACAATGTTAAATCTCTAGGATTCGACCTCATGCTATTGATATATCGAGACAACACCGCATGCACTGTGTCCATCGCTCTAGACCACCCGGCCACCTAGACTAAACTAAAAATATCTCAACTTTTGGTGTCCTGATGTAACCTTTTCTCGTCAGTATAATCTAGAGTTTCATAATATACATAAAAGTACTTGAAGGGATTTTTTATTTACACTGTGAAATAAATTTAAATATTGAATCAAAATAACTAAATGACCCGTATACCGATGGAACAAAAATGCCCTCCCATTTAAACTTTTATATATTTTGTAAAACGATATGTTTCATATAAAAACATACCAGAAACAGTGATAACCAGAGTGAGGTGGAGGTGATGATTAATGAATGAAATCTCCTAATGAAATCAGTCTAAAGGAAGGTTGTTATTCGTCAGACTACGTGACTGTTACTCCATCTTTCAAAATAAAAAAATGAACAAACCTTCCATAATATGCCTGAAAAAAAAATCGGGCTATTTTAAATGAATTAGTGAACAATTGTAAAAAAGAGGCGGAAGATCCTTAATGTTCATTGTTGTAACGAATGATCCCTTTACGTTATGAACTTTTACAGAAGGCTGGGATACTTTAGGTGTGTATAATGACTTCTCTTGAGTTATGCCTGTATCAGGGTGTCAATACAAAATACGCAGTTGATCATAAGCAAAATAATAAATCAAACATAGCAATAACTAAAATACACAAAACAGAGTGAGCAATAATGCATATTGATTTTGTTTTTTTTATATTAATACGGCAAAGAGTCTGATATATATGATATGTGTCAGTGCTAAATTAGAAGGAAAGAAAGAAAGAGTAGCTACATGCTATATGAAAATACAAATAAAACTAACGTTTGATGTATTGCAACTTGAGTAACGGAGGTTTTTTTTTCCAGAGAAACTAAAGGAGGAAAATAAAAATCATGTTGAAGATCATATTCCACAACATATCAGAGGTATGCATATTTCAAGATTACCTAATCTTTATTTCCAAAAAGGAAGTTTGTCAATTTGTTTTAATGTTAATGTTTCAATGTTAAATATCATGTGCCCCAAATATATATTTAAGGTTATTTGTTGAGCCGAAATATTTGTCAACACGATTTATTAACAACATTTTCGTTTAATAACACCTTATATCAGTACCGTTGTGCAAATCTTTAGACTGATATACGGTTTTCCTTATCTGCATAGTATCGCCTATTCTAGACGATCCGGTACATAGTAAATTTGCTGGTTGGTCCTTTTTATAGACTTTTATATATATATATGTAACACTCAGAAACATGTCCTTCCCCCCAAACGTGACCGATTCCCCAAAAGTGTCCACATTGATCACAGGAAATTTAAAGTATTGAAGTCTAATGCAGCGCTCAGGAAGCTAAAAATAAAAGAAATACATAATCCAGCTTCTTTTCTTTGGAAATACAAGTACAACAGATTTTGTTGCAAATTCTTTGATTTGAAGCAAATGTATGAGGAGATAAAAATTCCTGAACTTGTTTTTCATTGACCTACTGTTTAAGCAAAGGGGTTCTCACCATTCATACGACATTACCATTTATTAGAAAACACTTCGGAAAAATGTTTTGTTACACCTGTTTCAGATACCCTTACAATTTTTAAGGACATTAGTCAGTACTATTTGTCATTGATATGGTTATATTTATAAATTTACTGTTTACAAATTTTTGATGTTTTTGAAATACTAAGGCTTTTCTATCTCAGGCATAGATTACCTTAGCTGTATTTGGCAAAACTTTTTTGAATTTTGGTCCTCAATGCTCTTCAACTTCGTACTTTATTTGGCCTTTTCAACTTTTTTGAATTCGAGCGTCACTGATGAGTCTTTTGTAAAGGAAACATGCGTCTGGCGTATATACTAAATCGAGTCCTGGTTTCTATGATGAGTTTATTTAAGATTGTCTTCAAAACTGTTTGTAGGCAATAAGACCAATAAAAAATTTATTACAAATGTAAGTTAAATTGAGAATGGAAGCGGGGAATGTGTCAAAGAGACAACAGAAAACAGCAAAAGGCCACCAGTGGGTCTTCAATACAGCGAAAAAGTCCTGCATCAAGAGGCGTGTTTCAGCTGGCCCCTAAACAAAAATGTATACTACATGTACAATTTCAGTGATAGTGGATATCATACTAAAACTCCACTCCTAAGTCTATGAAAGAAACTAAAATTGATTAATCGGACAACTTTAGAAAAATGTTCCTTAGGGGATTTAGTTTATAAATTGTATCCGAAGTTTTAATCCATCGACAAACATGGTAGCCATGGCTAAAAATAGAACATAGAGGTCAGATGCAGTGTTTGGCTTAATTATCTCAAGACTAAAACTTTTACAGCAAATCTGACTTTGGGTAAAATTGTTCAATTGGTCCAGATCTAACACTCTTAAATTTTCAGATTAATCAAACAACCCATTGTTGGGTTGCTGCCACTGAATTGGTACTTTTAACGAAATTTTGCATATTTTTGTTATTATTTTGAATATTATTATAGATAAATATAAACTGTAAACAGCAATAATGTTCAGCAAAGTAAGATCTACAAAAAGTTAATATGACCAAAATTTTCAATTGACCCCTTTAGGAGTAATTGCCCTTGAAAGACAAATTTTCACAATTTGTCCATTTAAAAATCTTCTCCGCTGAAAAACAAGTGAGCGATTCAGGCTCTTAAGAGCCTCTTGTTTCTTAAAATGTCCTGTTCCAAGTCAGGAATTTGCAATTGTTATCTCATAGTCGGTTTTTATACAACCGCAAAAAATTATTTCTATTGTATAATGCTATGATGTCACTGTTGTCGTTGTCAGCTACGGCTTTGGAGTCCGAAGACATTTGGTTGCCAGACAATTACTTAAAGTGAATGGATCTCTTTGAAACTTTAACAGAAGGATCAATACCACAAGCCAAAGGTTGGGGTTGATTTTGGTGGTTATGGTACCAACTGTTTATTAGTAAGGGACCAAAAACAAGCATTTTTTTAGATGAATCGGAACTCTGTTCTTTTATCATTGTTCTTTTATCAATGTTCATGTGATAAGGTCAGTTTCTATGTTATAACAAGTTATTTATAGCTTGAAAGGGTATTGCATCGTTTGTCGATGTGGCATTTATCAAAAGTCAATCAAGCAAAAGGTTCTATTAAATCACCTTATAGTCGCTGTCAGCTAAAATTCGTAGCGGTTATCGGTAAAAATAATCTAAACTATCAACCGCGTTCTCTCGAGATATAGTTTTTCTCATTCCATTCATAAATCGTGAAAAGAAAAACCACTACTGACCTACCTTTTAAGTGATCGCACTGTAATAATCCTGACCTTCACATTTTCCAGAATGTTTTCCATTGTAATTCCGCCATGTTCGTTTCTATGAGGATCATTTGTTTACATGTGAAATTCGTCATTTACGCATGTTTCCTGAAATGTTCTTTTCATTGATGTGATACGGTTTCCCGCCCTTTATGCAAATGTTATGAAATTGAACTCCAGGAAACACTTCCGGAAAAAACAATGGCGGATTCCACCATTCCAAATAGTCTTGGGAAATGTGAAGGTCAGGATTATCACAGTGCAATCACTTAAAAGGCAGGTCAGTAGTGGGTTTTTTTTCGCGATTTATAAATGGAATGTGAAAAACTATATCCTGAGTGAACGTGGTTGATAGTTAAGATTATTTTAACAGATAACCGCTACGAATTTCATATAAGTATGAACCCCAAATATGTTGTTTATACACAAATTGGTCAGCAATCCATTAACACAAATAGCATAGATTATATTGATCTGTTACTTAGCTGGTTGTTTTTAGTAACAGGTTAATCAGGGACTTCAAAACATTTGGACTGAGAAAGGGGCATGGAGATTTGTAAATGAATATCCAGGCCTATATCTTTAAATGAATATCCAGGCCTATATCTTCAGTTCATGGTCAAAATTAAATTTATAAATCAGGCATCAGCTTGTACAATTTCTTTTCTTTACAGATCACCATAGACAAGAAATAAGAGAATGGGAGCAAAACCAAACTACCTTTTTGGAAACCAGAGCAACACGTCACATACTAGAATCTCTACCCTCTCATAACTGTATTATTGTGACAGGAAGCTCGGGTTGTGGTAAATCTTCAAATATACATCAAGCTGCCTTACACTTACATGACAGTTTTGGATATGAGATAATACCAGTGTTAACAGGACCAACAGACATTATGAATTATTATAATGAAAATAAAAATCAAGTGTTTATTGTTGATGACATCTGTGGGAAGGAAACAATCAACATGCAGACATTACAGGTGTGGAGAGATTATTCAGAAAAAATGGAGAAAATATTTAAAGTTGCAGAAAAAGATGTTGCAGGTAAAAATGATGAAACGGTTTTAAAGGTATCAAGTCCAAAATTACTGCTGTCTTGTAGACTGCATATATATAAAGAAGCACAGTTTCAACGTATTTCATTATTCACAAAAAAAGAATGCAATTTATTATCACCCGAGTTGTGTCTGCTGGAAACTGAAAGAATGCATATGCTGCACAAGTATCTTCCGGATGACATCATTGACAATATAAAACAAGTCACAGAGAACGTGGATTACTTTCCCTTGCTTTGTAAATTGTCAAAAGACAAAACATCTGAGGAAGTGAAGAAACTTTTTACAGCTCCTTTAATCAGTATCAAACAGAACATAAACAACATTATTCATGAAAACAAAGAACAATTTTGTGTTCTTGTTCTGTGTATCATTTTTAATGATGGATTCCATACAGATTGGCTCAAAGTAGGATCAGTTTCAAAAAAGAAGAACATGAAGACCGACAAACTTGAGTACATTTTTAAAGAATTTGACATAGACTTAAGCAAAGAGATGCACAGAAATTCTTTAAAAGCTGGCTTTTCAACATTAAATGGCACCTACTTAAAACTGAGAGGAAAAGAGTATAGAATGATACATGACAAAATATATAAAATGGCAGCTGTAATTTGTGGACAACACCTTACAGAATATTTTATCAAATATGCTCCAGCTGTATTAATACGGGATAATTTTATCTTTGAATCTGCGAAAGTCCATGAAAATGATGATTTTATTGTATTATTAAAAGACCAAGAAGAAATTTATTTTGAACGACTGTTATGTGACTTAACAAAGCATGTCATTATTAGTACATTCAATAATTACCAGTTAATTTATCAGACATTTAGAGATAAGTTAATAAGCTTTTTAAAAAGGAACAATGATGCAAACACAGTATTAACGAAGCTTGATACAGAAGGTTGCAAAACAATCAAAGATGGTGATCTAGAATATATGTCTGACACACACTATTATACAACACCTTTAGTAGAATCAGCAACTATGGGATACTTTGATATTGTTGAATTTCTGATTGTTAATGTTAAATGTGATGTGAATAAAACGGACGAAAAACGCAATTCCCCTTTACATAAGTCATCTGAAAGCGGACATACAGCTGTAGCTAAACTATTATTAGAGAAAAAAGCTGATGTATCTCAATGTAACAACTATAACATGTCTGCATTGTATGCAGCCTGTGCAGGAGGACATAAAGATACAGTAGAACTGCTTCTTCAGAACAATGCTGATGTCAATCAGTGTGATGAGTATAGGCAGTCTCCATTGTTTGTAGCCTGTAAAGGAGGACATAAAGATACAGTAGAACTGCTTCTTCAGACCAATGCTGATGTCAATCAGTGTGATGAGGATGGATGGTCTCCATTTTGTGTGGCCTGTAGAGGAGGACATAAAGATACAGTACAACTGCTTCTTCAGAACGATGCTGATGTCAATCAGTGTGATGAGTATGGATGGTCTCCATTGTTTGTAGCCTGTAAAGGAGGACATAAAGATACAGTAGAACTGCTTCTTCAGAACAATGCTGATGTCAATCATTGTAATGAGTATGGACAGTCTCCATTGTGTGTGGCTTGTAGAGTAGGACATAAAGATACAGTAGAAGTGCTTCTTCAGAACAATGCTAATGTCAATCAGTGTGATGAGGATGGACAGTCTCCATTGTTTGTAGCCTGTAAAGGAGGACATAAAGATACAGTAGGACTGCTTCTTCAGACTAATGCTGATGTCAATCAGTGTAATAAGGGTGGAAAATCTCCATTGTATGTGGCCTGTAAAGGAGGACATAAAGATTTAGTAGAACTGCTTCTTCAGACTAATGCTGATGTCAATCAGTGTAATGAGGATGGATGGTCTCCATTTTGTGTGGCCTGTGAAGAAGGACATAAAGATACAGTAGAACTGCTTCTTCAGAACAATGATGATGTCAATCAGTGTAATGAGTATGGAACACCTCCATTGTTTGTAGCATGTGCAGCAGGCCTTAAAGATACAGTGGAAATTTTACTACAGAACAATGCTGATGTCAATCAGTGTAATAAGGGTGGAAAATCTCCATTGTATGCAGCCTGTGCAGGAGGACATAAAGATACAGTAGAACTGCTTCTTCAGACTAATGCTGATGTCAATCAGTGTAATAAGGGTAGAAAATCTCCATTGTATGTGGCCTGTAAAGGAGGACATAAAGATTTAGTAGAACTGTTACTTCAGAACAATGCTGATGTCAATCAGTGTAATAAGGGTGGCAAATCTCCATTGCATATGGCCTGTAAAGGAGGATATAAAGATTTAGTAGAACTGTTACTTCAGAACAATGGTTATGTCAATCAGTGTGATAAGGATGGATGGTCTCCGTTGCTTGTGGCCTGTGATGGAGGACATAAAGATACAGTTGAACTGCTTCTTCAGACCAATGCTGATGTCAATCAGTGTGATGAGAATGGACAGTCTCTATTGTTTGTAGCCTGTAAAGGAGGACATAAAGATACAGTAGAACTGCTTCTTCAGACCAATGCTGATGTCAATCAGTGTGATGAGAATAGACAGTCTCTATTGTTTGTAGCCTGTAAAGGAGGACATAAAGATACAGTAGAACTGCTTCTTCAGAACAAAGCTGGTGTCAATCAGTGTGATGAGGATGAACAGTCTCCATTGTTTGTAGCCTGTAAAGGAGGACATAAAGATACAGTAGAACTGCTTCTTCAGACTAATGCTGATGTCAATCAGTGTAATAAGGGTGGAAAATCTCCATTGTATGTGGCCTGTAAAGGAGGACATAAAGATTTAGTAGAACTGTTACTTCAGAACAATGCTGATGTCAATCAGTGTAATAAGGGTGGCAAATCTCCATTGCATGTGGCCTGTAAAGGAGGATATAAAGATTTAGTAGAACTGTTACTTCAGAACAATGATTATGTCAATCAGTGTGATAGGGATGGATGGTCTCCGTTGCTTGTGGCCTGTGATGGAGGACATAAAGATACAGCAGAACTGTTACTTCAGAACAATGCTGATGTCTCTCAGTGTAATAAGATTGGAATACCTCCATTGTATGTGGCCTGTAAAGGAGGACATACAGATACAGTAGAACTTTTACTTCAGAACAATGCTGATGTCAATCAGTGTAATGATGATGGAATATCTCCATTGTATATGGCCTGTGCAGGTGGACATAAAAATACAGTAGAACTGTTACTTCAGAGAAATGCAAATGTCAATCAGTGTGCCATTAATGGAGAGTCTCCATTGTATGTAGCCAGTAAAGGAAGATACAGAGATACAGTAAAACTGTTACTTCAGAACAATGCTGATGTCTCGAAGTGTAATGAGGATGGACAATCTCCATTGTATGTCGCCTGTAGAGGAGGACATAAAGATACAGTAGAACTGTTACTGCAGAACAATGCTGATGTCTCGCAGTGTAATACACAGGGAGATTCTCCTTTACATGCGGTTTGTGGTTTCAAATTGTATAGATATTTCATCAACTGTGTTATGATAATGTGTTCAAAGACATTCATTGAAACTGTAAAACTATTAATTGCATGGAAAGCAAATGTCACATTGCGTAATAAGAATGGTCAGACACCACTTGATATTGCCCGTGCATCAGAATGTAAGGAACTTGTAAATCTTTTGGAGGAAAATCTTCATCTAAAAGAATCTCAATTAATGTAAACATTTCATGAATTTGAGTTTGAATTTTACAATGAAGACATATTGTTACATTATAATAATTGTATCACTATAAAGGAAGTCAATGTATGCATACATAATCCAGGTGTTACTTAAACCAGACATTATTTTTAATTAGTTATTCAGGTAATTTAAAGGAATATACAACCGAAATAACTAACAAGATTTATCTGAGATTACAAAATGTACAATAAATGCCTTGACAATATTTAATAATTTCTACATTCTCTTATGACATCGATGTTTTTGAATTTTGCAAATTATATAATAACATGACTCAAATAAGTGATATATAAAAGGCATTTTAAGGGCCCCGCCTTTAGGCGGGTCGCCCTATAGTGATCAATCTGTCCGTCCGTCCGTAACACTTTAACTTTGTGTCCGCTCCATATCTAGAGAACCATTATGATTTCATACTTTATACTTTACATGTTTATTAACCACCACCAGAGGGCGTGTCATGATGTATGTACAACTTCGTAGGTCAAATGTCAAGGTAAAAAAACTTTGGTTTCAGTTGACAACCCTGTGTCCTGTGGTGAAGATCGTGTCCGCTCTATATCTTGAGAACCGTTATGATTTCAAAGTTTATACTTGACATCCATTTTAACCAACACCAGAGGGTATGTCATGATGTATGTATAACTTCCTAGGTCAAAGTTCAAGGTCAAACACTTTGGTTTCAGTTGACAACCCCATGTCTGTGGTGAAGATCGTGTCCGCTCCATATCTAGATAACCGTTAAGATTTTATACTTAATACTTAACATGTTTATTAACCAACACCAGAGGGTGTGTCATGATGTATGTACAACTTCCTAGGTCAAAGGTCAAGGTCAACTAATTAAGCAATATTGTGTTTAAGTTTTTTTACAAATTTTATTCCACAATTTTCCTGATAGAAATAATTTGCTTCTTTGTGTTATAATTTTCTCAAAGTAAAATCCATATTTTTCAAAAAGTTGAAGCCTCTCAGCAATTTTCCATTTTTTAACATTTAATTGGCATTCTTTTTTGGTGGGTCATAATATATTGAAGGCATAATTCTAAAAATATGTGACAAATATCAATTGGGCAGCACCTTTAAACATATTGTTCAAACATCAATCCATATATCCAGAAGTCACCTTAGAGTAGTTAACAATGAGTTCACATCATGCAGTCATATCACTAATATACTATGAAAGTAAGTTGAGAATATTTATCAGTTTTAACTTATAATCTTAGAATAAAATCATACATGAGACTATGTAATAACTTCAAATAATGCTTCATATCAGATTATTCATACAACTTATTTTAGAGTAGTCAACAATGAGTTCACATGCAGTCATATCACTATTATACCATGTATACTATGAAAGTAAGTTGAGAATATTTATCAGTTTTAACTTAAAATCTTAGAATAAAATCACACATGAGACTATGTAATAACTTCAAATAATGCTTCATATAAGCTTATCCATACAACTTATTTACCCCACGTTATTGACACCGGGGCCCACAGAGATGACTCCAATCAGAAGGTCACCAACAGGTTTTCAATGTAGCGAGAAATTCCCGCACCCGGAGGCGTCCTTCAGCTGACCCCTCAAGTTTATTTTGAACTTTGAATTTTATTTCATTTGATCACTCAGACGTATTACATACTTGTAATAAGAGGAATACAATATTTACATGTATGCACAAACATTTTATTGATCACTACATACTTTCAATAAGAGGAATACAATATTTACATATACACAAACAATACACAACAATAGTGTGCATGATAAAGGAAAATTAATTCGTTATTATATAATTAATTCACAAAGAAGTTACAGATGGGTGCAGTCCTAACCTGTACAGCAAGTTAACTTGATTACCAGTCATTTGGACTGGTCAAAGTTAACCTGTGACCGAACTTAGGACTGCTCTGACCAGTCCTAGGACCAAAATCTAGTTAACTTGAAAAGCGGACTTGGTCCTAGGACTGTTTGTATGTCTGCCAAAAAGTTAACTTGGAAACAGGTCCGCTATTGATATAAGTTAACTTCGGAACCAGTCTTGTCATAAAGTTAACTTCGGAACCAGTCCTGTCATAAAGTTAACATAAGTTAACTTCGAAATCAGTCCTGCCACAAAGTTAACATAAGTTAACTTTTGCTTTGACAAATCCGATCAAAAGCAGACCTGTTCCCAAGTTAACTTTTGACTGGTCTGCTCAACACTAAGTTAACTTGTAACCAGGACCGCTCTATACGAATTTTTTAAAATATTTTTTAATATTTTTGTTTCGTAGTGTAAACATCGAAAATAAAGTAAACAGTAAAATCACAAAAATACTGAACCCAGAGGAAAATCAATTTGGAAAGTCCATAATCACATGGCAAAATCAAAAAACAAAACGCATCAAAAACGAATGGACAAGAACTGTCATATTCCTGACTTGGCACAGGTATTTTCAAATGTAGAAAATGGTGGATAAAACCTGGTTCTATAGCGCTAACCCTCTCACTTTAATAACAGTCTCTCAATACTTCCGTTTTATAAACAGTATTAAATACAAAATGAATTAGTTGAAAATTAAGTACGCATAAAACTTGCTTGTAACACAAATTTATCTGTGATCTGACAATCTCAATTATAAAAACAATCTTGGTTACAATGATAACGGGCACTTAATATGGTACGCACTGAAACCCGGACCAGACCGGACTCCGGACCCGGACTTGGGTATGAAACCCGGACCCAGACTGAACGCCGGACCCGGACTGAATGCCGGACCCGGACTGGGTAAAAATTATGAATTTTCTTATAAACACCTTTTCTTTTTTTATTAAGTGGAAGGAAGATAATTTTTGGAGAACTGTAACACATTATATTAATTATGAGATCATAAAATTTTGCTCTTACTCTTGTATAGTTTAGCATGCAAGTCAGACTTGCAATGATTCTGAATCTTCAATTTACAGTTGTGCAACTACTTTAAAAAAAATAATATATATATATGTATCAATGTTTACAAATGACTTAAAAAAAAACTAGAAATATTTTTTTTATAAATTATAGGGAGAAAGTGGATTTTCTTAAAATTATTTTTTCCTTTTTTCGTTCATCTATCAGAGACATACAATACAATTATTATGTTTCTGAAACTATCCAGAAGGAAGTTTATTTTGGCAGAAATATACGAGCTGCATTACATCTATAATAGTTATGAAAATGAATCAGACCTGTATAACCAGACCTGATACATACCGTGACAGTAGTTTATATGGGCATTAGTGACGCGATGCATGAACCTGCATTACGTAATTGTGTAATAAGTGTATAAAAGTCCGATAGGAAATGGCAAGAATACCTGGTCATGTCACCTCTCAATAACTCTGGCAATAATACCATAAGTCATGCTGGTAAATTAGGAAAGGACCGAATTAGAAACAAATGTAAAAAGTGTTATGACTCAATACTCTTCAACTTTGTATTTTTTTGACTTTTTCAACTATTTTGATCTGAGCGTCACTGATGAGTCTTATGTAGACGAAACGCGCGTCTGGCGTATAAAATTATAATCCTGGTACTTTTGATAACTTTTTTCACCACTGGGTCGATGCCACTGCTGGTGGACGTTTCGTCCCCAAGGGTATCACCAGCCCAGTAGTCAGCACTTCGGTGTTGACATGAATATCAATTATATGGCCCTTTTTTTTATAAATTTTCTGTTTACAAAACTTTGAATTTTTTCGAAAAATTAAGGATTTTCTTACCCCAGGAGTAGATTACCTTAGCCGTATTTGACACAACTTTTTGGAATTTTGGGTCCTCAATGCTCTTCAACTTTGTATTTATTTGGCTTTTTCAACTATTTTGATCTGAACGTCACTGATGAGTCTTATGTAGACGAAACGCGCGTCTGGCGTATAAAATTATAATCCTGGTACTTTTGATAACTTTTTACACCACTGGGTCGATGCCACTGCTGGTGGACGTTTCTTCCCCGAGGGTATCACCAGCCCAGTAGTCAGCACTTCGGTGTTGACATGAATATCAATTATATAGCCCCTTTTTTTTTTATAAATTTTCTGTTTACAAAACTTTGAATTTTTCGAAAAACTAAGGATTTTCTTACCCCAGGAGTAGATTACCTTAGCCGTATTTGGCACAACTTTTTGGGAATTGTGGGTCCTCAATGCTCTTCAACTTTGTATTTATTTGGCTTTTTCAACTATTTTGATCTGAGCGTCACTGATGAGTCTTATCACTGGTATTAAAGAGATAATAGTAACTACAATTACGATTATCCCAATATGGCGACAGTAGATATAGGTAAAATCTTTACACTCATTTTTCTTAAATGTAGCATGCTTTTGTCAATAGTTACTCAGCTGCAAGGTTTATCTATACTATTACATCATATTTGAATCGTAACGGTGCACCGTCTGAGCGCTTTGAAAATTGCCGTTGAAAAATTCGGTATGATAATCGTAACTCTATGGTATTTTTCTTCTTTGATAATCGTAATTTTCTTTATCGGATAATAGTAACTGAAACATAATAAATGTGTCTTTCAGCATTTCAATGGTATTTTGTGTGTTAAAAATGCAAATGTCAAGTTTAACGATGACATAAACGCATATAAAAATAAATGAAGAAACTTACAGGTTAATATCTAGGACAAATTTACATATATATATATATATGTATTAAATTTATATTAGGATCCATTTTGTTACATCTTGTGATCAATTTTATTTGGCAATCGTCAATGGCAGTCAGCAGGGTTAAAGAACATCAGTTGTTCGACCTGTTAGTCAAATGCGTTTTGTTTAAATATACTTTTTCAATCTTTTGGTCTTTTGGAAAATGTTGTTTGTGCTGTTTTTAGACCCTTCTACAACGAAATTTGTTTGACATGCACACGTATAAAAACTGCGGTTTTTATCCAACGCAGTCATAGGTTTGAACGTAGTTTTCAATTTAGACTCGTTTATATTTTTTGTTTGGGCATGTATCATATTTTCCCTCCGGTTTATATGATCCGTTCATCCTATATATTGACTCTTAAAATTCAAGAGTTAATCTGAAAATGAGGGTATTTTCTCTAAAAATGAGGGTACTTTTTATATGGCCTTCCAAATACCGTTTCGATCCCTAACATCACTGAAGAGACATTTATTGTCGAAATCCGGATATGGTGTACTAAAGAAATATTGACACCGAATGTTTGTGGCACAACATCCTGTCCACAAGTTAACGATTTTTTTTTTCTGTGACGTATTAAATTTATATTAGGATCCATTTTGTTACATCTTGTGATCAATTTTATTTGGCAATCGTCAATGGCAGTCAGCAGGGTTAAAGAACATCAGTTGTTCGACCTGTTAGTCAAATGCGTTTTGTTTAAATATACTTTTTCACTCTTTTGGTCTTTTGGAAAATGTTGTTTGTGCTGTTTTTAGACCCTTCTACAACGAAATTTGTTTGACATGCACACGTATAAAAACTGCGGTTTTTATCCAACGCAGTCATAGGTTTGAGCGTAGTTTTCAATTTAGACTCGTTTATATATATATATATATATATATATATATATATATATATATATATTAGTCGTGGGACAAAAGTGGGTTCCCAGTAAAAAAAAAGTCCTATCATTTCAACTTGTATATCTATTTATAACTGACAACAATATGCATAACCTTTTAGTTTAAACATATTTTATTTGCAAAAGTAGCAAAAGGGATTGGACACAAGTTATAACAACATTAGAGACGTCCTCTCCCAATATAAATATAAACACAAAGTACATTAGATAATGGCGAGAAAAAAAACCACACCATAGTAGTACTGCATGTAATACATACTTCAAACAAAAGTTAGAAATAAAAAGAAAAAAAAATACAATATAATAAGGAATAATAATGAAACAACTAGACTGAGGTGAAAGGTTGTAAAGTAGAAATTTAGAATGTTAATTGATTGTTTTAAATCTTTGTGTTATTCTGATATAAGATTGTACGGACTCAAAAATGTCTTTGTTTTTGCTGAAAAGAAAGGTCACCATCACCAGCTAATAGAAGCTCAATGATTAGCATAACTTTCTAATTTTGAAAACAGTATATTTCTGGCTTCGTTGTGAAGAGCGCACTCTAAAAAATAGTGTATACTATCCTCAACAGGGTGGCCACAGCTGCATGTGGGACTGGGTTTAATATTAACACGATGTAAATCCGAATATAAAGAACTGCACATATTTCTCAAACGTGTATGAATGATATTAAGTTTTCTATCCCCACAACTAAAATAGGAAGGTGGCTGTATCAATTTGGACTTCATATTTCGTTTAAAAATATTTATGCTTTGGACGTACGTATGCCGGGGGAAGGCTATTCCGTTCAATAGTAGTGGATGGGAAAAAGGATTTTCTAGTTATGTCTTGTCTATAACCGGGTACTACATAATTATTACTGTTTTGCAAATCGTAGTTAGATACTTGACCAACAAGCGGGGGCATAGACAGAAAAACATGACACGAAATGACTTCAGGGATGGAATACATCTGTCTTTGGAAAAGGGGGTCCCTACGTACGTCAGAAATTTAAAGGAAATTTTGAACCCAATATTAGGAATCAGTTCCGGGAACAATCAACAAAGGAGAGAAAGAGTCCAGTACAACCGAGGATATAATCACCAATATGGAATACAAAACCGACATCAGTCATACTCAAATGGACACCAATATACAAACTATAATGATAACCAATATCAAAATGGGAGGGAATACCCAAGTTACCAAAATGAGAGGGAACATCTGAGACAAGAATATCAAAGATACCCAAATGAGAGGGAATACCAAAATAGACACATTCAAACGGATCAAAACTACCCGTACCAATCAGAGGAGAGAAACAGTTTGAATCATAAAAATGAAAACATGGAAATACTGATGAAACAACTATTAAGAAAATTGTCTTTTAATTAGATATTTTTGCCAAATCATAAACAACATGAATAACTCTGAAAATTAAATTTGCTTTGTAACAATTTATTGTTTTGTATTTATCATGTACAGTTTATCAAATTCTGAAAGGTACTGTTTAAATTTTTGTTCAGAATTAATGATAACTTGATGTCGAAAGATTCGATGAGGTGCTGAAGGCTTCTAATATTTTAACTTTCTTTACAAAAAAAAAAAGAAAGAAAGAAAACATAAGATTTAATTATTTTTGAATTGTTTATTTTAGTAGTACAGGAAGTACAATGTGTTTTGCTTGACTTATGCTAATACGTTTGTTGAAACAAAAAGAAAACAAAGACAATACATTTGTATTATCTTGATATTGGTAGCTTATAGTAGTAATTCCTTCATCTACATGTATATAGGATCAATAGGATCCCTTTCAAATTATTCATATTTTATGGTTCATACGGACAAAGAAATACATTTGCTGTATTTTATAAGAATTTATTTACATTGTTCGGTTTACATAGATATGTACAAGCTAAGCACTAAGAGAACAATATTTACACTAACATTTAAATAATACATTTGATTGTACTAGTACATCTAGAAAGTTTTAATTGAAAATAGTTACAGCTTGAAATTTTTTCTGAAACTTTAAGAATATTTATATATAATTGACATATATATTTAAATGAAAATATTTTTCCCTTGTATGTATACTATTGAATAACATTAAGTGTGTAATGTATTCACATTATGTACAAAGGGAGATAACTGTTATACTTTAGTAAAACTCTTGGAACTATCCCACCAGAATTTAAAACTTGTTTCACTTTTTTGTAATTATGACTTTTCAACAAAAGCATTTATCAGTAGCATCTTGGAATATTCATGGTCTTGGGGATAAATACATGGACCCTAGTTTTATTGAAAATATTAAATCTGATGTAAATGTAATTCTTGAAACATGGAAAGGAGAAAGTGCAGATACACAAATAAATGGATTTGTATCAATCTCAAAATCTAGGGAAAAAAATAAAAGGTCTAAAAGACATAGCGGGGGCATTATAGTTTAAAATAAAAAAAACAAATATATCCAGGAATAGAATATCTAAAGGATGGCTCTCAGTCACCAAATAGAATGTGGCTTAAACTGAATAAAACATTTGTTGGGACAGGAACACATATATATCTCTGTGCGGTGTACATCCCCCCATTAAATTCAACACACACTGCAGATGATTTACTTAATTTAGAGGTTGAGATAGCAAATTATTCACAATATGGGGATATAGCCCTAATTGGGGACTTTAATGTCAGAACTGGGGAACAAGCTGACTACATTGAAAATGAAAACAATAGTATCCAATTTTTACAGGATATGTTACCCCAAGACTATGATCTAGATTCTCCTATTAAAAGAAATAATTTAGATATTTTAAACCAACAAGGTAATAATTTACTGAACATGTGTTTATCCTCAAGACTTAGGATCTTAAATGGTAGATATTTAGGAGATTCGTTGGGTTATCACACATATTTTTCTAAAAATGGATGTAGCACAGTTGACTATGCAATATTGAGCAAGGATCTCCTGCCCTCAGTAGAATATTTTTGTACCTCTGATCTGAATTTTTTATCGGACCATGTACAGATCTCATTTAAACTAAAATGTGATATAAAACAAAATATAAATAAAAAGGACTTTAATAATAATAATATGAAAAAATTCACAACATACAGATGGACTGATGTGTCACATGGTAAGATGTATGAAGCATTAAACTCTGACGAAGTGAAAAATAAGATTTTAAATTTTGAAATCACCCACTTTGTAAAAAATGAAAAAGGCATAAATGAAGCTTCAAAATCATTAACAGAAATTCTAGATAATGTAGCCTCTAAAACATGTATAATAAAAGTTCCAATAAAGCAAAAGAAAAGTAAAATAAAAAAGAACCCTTGGTCAGACAATGAATTAAAAGATTTAAAAAGTAAAATCAATAATTTAGGTAAAAAACTAAAACATAAACCATTTGATAGAAATTTAAAACAGCATTTTTTTGAAACTGCAAAATATTTAAAAAAAGCAAGTAAAAAGAAAAAAATCCAATATCAACAACAAATGATTGAAAAACTATCAAATCTTCAAACTAAAGACCCTCAACAATTTTGGAAACTACTTAAATCTCTAAGAAATAATATGAATACCACAGAAATTAATATGAAATCAGATAACCTAACAAACCATTTTCAAAAACAAGGTCTTTGGAACAAACCTTGCGACAAAGCAGAAGATGAGATAAACCTTTTTTTGAAAAACAAAGAGAGTGAAAATAGATTTAATGGAATAACTGATAGCCCAATAACTATATCAGAAGTAAATAAAGTTATAAAATCCCTTAAAATGAAAAAAATCCCCTGGACCAGACTCCATTGTAAATGAGGTGATTAAATATTGTAGTCCAGTAACTATTAAATGCTATACAAAATTATATAACCTTGTTCTTGATTCAGGATATTCCCCTGAAACATGGCAATATTCTCTTTTAGTGCCAATATTTAAGTCGGGAGATTCCAAAGACCCAAATAACTACAGAGGAATATCTCTTATAAATGGTATTGCCAAAATATTTAGCTCAATTTTAAATAACAGAATAATTAAATATATGGAAAACAAATTTAGCCAGGAAAAATTTGGATTTCTTCCTAAATTAAGAACTACAGATAGTCTATTTGTATTTAAAACTTTGATTAATAAGTATTTAAATTTAAAAAAGAAACCATTATATATTTGTTTTGTTGACTTACGTAAAGCATTTGACTCCATTTGGAGAACAGCTTTATTATATTAAATTTTGTCCCAGGGTATCGGCAGTAAAATGTATCAAGTAATAAAAAATATGTATTCAACCACTAAATCTTCAATAAAGATTAATAATAAAATCACTAACTGGTTTGAAGTAACTAGAGGGGTAAGACAAGGGGATTCTTTAAGTCCCACCCTATTCAATATTTTCATAAATGATCTACCTCAAATTTTTAAACAGGATGACTGTGATCCCTTGAAAATAGAACAGACAAATATTGGAAGCCTCCTATTTGCTGATGATATTTTGATAATGTCTGAAACTAAAGAGGGTCTTCAGTCAAGTTTAAACCATTTGTCTCAATACTGTGATAAATGGCAGTTAACTGTAAATTGTAAAAAAACTAAAACTATGATTTTAAGCACAAGTAACAATAGGAAAAATCTTAACCATTCTTTTAATTATAATGGTGATAAATTAGAGCAAATGGAAAAGTTTAAATTTCTTGGTAATATCATTAGTCAGAATGGAAATCTTATTCATTCAGCACAAGAATTAGCCAAAAAATCTATGAAAGTAATGTATTCTATAAAAACATATTGTAATTCGATTCATCAGACTCCTGTAAATTTGTCAAACCATTTATTTAACTCACTCGTCAGACCAATATTAACTTATAACAGTGAAATGTGGTATATGGATGCATACTCGTCCTTTTATAAAGCTTCAATTAAAGGAGATAAAAATAACAAAAAAGTAGATACTCTTAATTTCATTGACAAAAGTCCACCTGATAAAGTACTCAATAAATTTAATAAGTTAACTTTAGGAGTAAAAAAATGCTCTTGCAATATAGCTGCTCGATCTGAATTAGGCAGCTACCCTATTGATTGCTTTATAAAAAGACAAACTCTTCTTTTTCATGATAGACTATTAAGGGAAGAAACTAGTCCCTTACTAAAAGAGACACTAAATTTGGCAAAACCTTACATAATGCAGGTTTTTATTCTTGGTACTCCTATGTAAATCATGTCAGAAGTCAAAATGATTTAGAAATTGTTAACCAAAATAAAGATAAAAATAATAGGATAATATACAAACAAAATCTAGAAAACTCCTATGAAAATTTATATAATGATAAAATATTAAATTTACAAGAGAATAGCAAACTCCAACTTTTTAAAAAAATAAAGAAAAGCTATAACTTTGAACCATACCTACTTTCTCAAAACTTTGAATATAGACAACTAATTTCTAAATTTCGAATAATTGACCACTGTTTATTAATAGAAACTGGAAGATACAGGAATATTCCCAGAGATTTAAGACTATGTACACATTGTGAAGTACTAGATGATGAGTTTCATTTCTTTTTTAAATGTAAAATAAATGAACAATTAAGAAAAGAATTTTTAAATGAAAATAAATATAATAACTTAAATGATATAGATAAATTAAAACATATCCTCAATCCTGAAACAAAACAGGACCATTGCAAATTAGGCTCCTTTTTAAAAAAAGTCACTAAGACTGAGGGCAGGGAGTCCTTGATATAATTTGAATCTCTTATATATTGATTTAAAAAAAAAGACAAATTATAGTTCAAAGTGTCTCCATTGTTTATTTTCATTGTTTTATGTAAACTGTATATTATGTATAATGTTTTAAGCCATTGGTCCATATGGGCGTAAAGTGCTTTTCAATAAAGAATTAAATTACAGAGATAATCAGGGGCAGTCCCATTATGTAAAGAATAGAACATATTGAGCTTTCTGGATTTTCTTCTGTCCACAAGCAATTGCCAGCCAGTTTCAAAATATATAGCTTCCTGACTAGCAAACACGGGCAACCCAGTTACTAACCTCCCTGCTTCTAACTGAACATGTTCTAAATTGTCGGCTTCTTGTTGAGTACAACCATCCCATAACGCACATGCATATTCCATAACGGGTCTTATAAAAGTGAAATATATACGAGCAAGATAATTTCTATTCAATACATATTTCATTTTTTTTAAAACATTTAATCTCGTGCTTGCACACTTTAAAATATTTTCTATATGTGTATGGAATTTACCATTGGAATCAAAAGTAATCCCTAAGTGTTTATGACAGGAGACAAATTCTACTAATTGGTTTTGAAATTCTATTTCAATATCATCTGGGGAAGTATGGCAGGAGAATATCATAGCCTTTGTCTTATTAGGGTTAAAGTTTATAAGCCAATCTTTAGATTATACGGCAATTTGTTCTAAATCGCTGTTTAAGACATCCTCTATAGTGTAAGGGTTAATGCTGGAATAAGAAAGAGATGTATCATCAGCAAACAATCGAGTTAGACTTGTCAAATTATCAGCTATGTCATTTACATAAATAAGAAATAGTAGGGGACCTAATACAGAGCCTTGCGGAACTCCTGCATCAGTATTATCAAAAGGCGAATAAGCATTTGAAACAAAAACGCTTTGTTTTCTATTTGAAATATAACATTCAAACCATTTATACAGATTTCCATCAATACCATACGCTTTTAGTTTTATTAAGAGGCCACTATGCCATACCCTATCAAAAGCTTTCGAGGTATCACATAATATAAGAGATGTTATACAGCGATCATCATCTATTAGCTGGTGAACCTTTTGATATATACATGTACCTGTTAAAGATACGGAAAATGAAGCAGCTGTCGAGTCAGCTATTGTGGTAAGTAGATATTTTGATTTTTTTCAAAGTTTCAATGTTGTGTGCGCGTTTAAGTCCGTTTTTATTTGGGTTTTTTTTTGGGGGGGGGGGGGGGGGGGGGGAGGTGGATTAGCTATATCCCATATCCCAAAAGTGCAATCCTTTCAATTCATTGCTCAAAATGAAAGTCACGTATACCACATTTTCATATGTCATATATATGTTTTGCCTCCAATATCACGTTTATATTAAAATTCTGCGCGAAATGAACAAAAGTTTCCGTCAATAACTTTATAACTGCGTTATCGGATTTAACAGTTGATACTTTTATCGGTAGATATGAGTGTTCATATTTCCCCTTTCCTTATAATTCAATAAATATAGCCGTCCACTTTTTCCCCCTTTGATTCCCTTTTTTCTATTTTATACTGATATAATATATGATTTTAAAAATTTAATTCAAATGTTTTGATCAGATACCCATGTATTTTAGGACGTTTCTTTAAACAGTGTGGATGGTAAAGGATCTAAAATAGTTACAGTTTATTGTTACTATTGTTTATTGTTACTTTTGTTTATTGTTACTTTTGTTTATAGTTACTTTTTTTTTTTTTTTTTAGCCTTACCTATAGTCTTAATACGAAGCACTTGACGGACTGAAAAAACACACACAAATATGTATATTGATAAATTACATCAGAAGGCATAACATGTACTCATCACACGTCGGAACTTGTTTAATTACAAAGATTTATATAGATTTTACAACAAATATTTTGTGCTTTGAACAGAAAAATGCATGACAATTAGGTCAGGCTAATTTTTGTTTTCATTTAATATGAAATAACTTATTATATGGCAAGTATGCAAATACAAAAATGTTCCTTGTTTAGTACCTTCCATATTTGTCTCTACAATATCTTCCATGCATATGTATGCATCATACTTTTCATATACCGAGTATTTATGAATTTTTGAATTAGTTTGGTTCTAATATTGCGGAATATGCGTTATTTTATTCTTCACTTTGCAGTCATTCTTTGAATAAGTATTTCTTGTAAGACAATTTAAAGCCACATCAACTTCATTTCTTCATTTTCGGGCTTTTGGCCAAACTATAAGAGAACACAAATCCATGTGTGTCAAAGAACTCCACGTTACTTAATTTCATGATACACAAAAATTCCAACCTTTCTATACTCTTATATAGCATTAAATGTTTAAATGATGTCATATTGTTATAATTCAAAATTAAATTTGTGTTGTTTATAGTTATTTTCTGAGATATCGAAATTTCAGTGACAGTCATGAAGTAGCTAAAATGCCCCAAAAAATATGGTACGATTAACAACGAGACAACTTTACACAAGAGACCAACATGACTCAGATATTAACAAAAATAGGTCACCGTACGGCCTTCAACAATGAGCAAAGCCCATACCGCATAGACAGCTATAAAAGGCTCCGAAATGACAATGTAAAACACTTTAGACGAGAAAACTAACGGCATTATCTATTAAAAAACTAAATTTTATAATATACTAGTATGTAGATATAGGAAGATGTGGTGTGAGTGCCATTGAGACATGCAACTCTCCATCCAAATAACAATTTATAAAAAGGTAAACCATTATAGGTCAATGTACGGCTTTCAACACGGAGCCTTGGCTCACACCGAACAACAAGCTATAAAGGGCCCCAAAATTACTAGTGTAAAAAACAATAGCATAACATCACAACAAAGAAAAACACACGTTACAATATCAATTGGCAGACTTAACTCAATCAAAAAACATAAATTAATACACATATGTAGCTGTTTTCGTAAGAACTGTTAATAATATATGCATAAAAAGAAATGCCATAAGATGTTGGAACGTTTCGTATATAATTCATCGACATAACTTCATTATATGCTATCAGATATATGTTTTTAGTGTCAATATCAATAAAACACTTTCCAGTTACGGTTATCTTTCCATTTTTAAATACCATAATTACGATTATCTTTTTTTCCGAGTTACGATTATCATCCCGAATTTTTCGACGGCAATTTTCAAAGCGCTTAGACAAATCCAGTGCACCTTTACGATTCAAATATGATGTAATGGTATAGATAAACCTTGCAGCTGAGTAACTATTGACAAAAGCATGCTACATTTAAGAAAAATGAGTGTAAAGATTTTACCTATATCTACCGTCGCCATATTGGGATAATCGTAATTGCAGTTACTATTATCTCTTTAATACCAGTGCTTATGTAGACGAAACGCGCGTCTGGCGTATAAAATTATAATCCTGGTACTTTTGATAACTTTTTACACCACTGGGTCGATGCCACTGCTGGTGGACGTTTCGTCCCCGGGGTATCACCAGCCCAGTAATCAGCACTTCGGTGTTGACATGAATATCAATTATATGGCCCTTTTTTATAAATTTTCTGTTTACAAAACTTTGAATTTTTCGAAAAACTAAGGATTTTCTTACCCAGGAGTAGATTACCTTAGCCGTATTTGGCACAATCTTTTGGAATTTTGGGTCCTCAATGCTCTTCAACTTTGTATTTATTTGGCTTTTTCAAATATTTTGATCTGAGTGCACTGATGAGTCTTATGTAGACGAAACGCGCGTCTGGCGTATAAAATTATAAACCTGGTACTTTTGATAACTTTTTATGACCAAAATGATATTTTGAAAACTGTTTTTACACGGAACACCGCTAGTTTGACTTTGAACTATGAAATGATTTAAACAATAATCTTATTTATAATCTCAGACATTTATTTGTTTCATAAACGTAGGAAAAAATATTTAAAAAACGACTATAGTTGGCAGGAGTCCTTTTGTGCCAGTTAATGTTTTTCAAGGGTATCCTTACCGCAAGATGTACAACTATAAATGGAGTAGAGGCATTTTTCAATAAAAACGTTGAACTGTTTATGGATCCCATCCTTCAATATTTGTAGGTTTCGTTTACAAAATAGGCAAGCGACAATTAAGCTACTACATATATTAAATTGTGAAACTCAGCAGCAGTATGAAGATAACATGTTTCAGAGTAAATGGGGAATGTGTCCATGGGACACAGACGATGTACCCGCTTGCATATCATATATCATTTTATTTTTTTTATTTTTTACGTAGTATAACAACTCCAGAAAGGTTTCATTTACATTACCAACATTCGAACTTGATCTCTTTGTTGTGCATAAGTTTCCTAACATTTGGTAAAGTCAAACCTTCGAGAACGGAAACGAAAATTTCAGCATTTTTTTTCCATTTGTAAAGGAATTTTACTTTAGAGTGGTTTAAATGACACTTAAAAAAATTAAAATTGATCTGTGTTTTGTGGTAATATTATTAAGAATTGTGTACACACAGATGAAATAAACATCAAAAAACCAATCGTTTCTACCAGAATTTTCACGTGTACCTTTTCTGATCTATAGTTTCACCTGTCTGAAAGTTTCAAAGCCATTGTTCAAGGAGAATTCCAAATATATTAATTTCGTCTATGTCAGATATTTTTATTGACTGTACAATCGCTTGCAAATCTACTGTAAATCACTTGGAGCATTCATACACAATCGATCGACCGAGTTTTATTAAAAACATCGCATATGCATTTCATTGGTTGTTCTTTGTCTGTCCTAAAATATTCATCTATGGTATTTGAAATGAAAATGAACTCAAAATCACACATTCTGCCAATTACGATTATATCAAGAAACCTGTTTCAGATGTCTATATCAGAGACAAAACTCGTACAATAAGTATACAAGACAAAATAAAGGTACAGTGCAAATGTAAAGAAATTAATAAAATGTAAATAATCCTCGTACAAAATAAAAAAAAATATTTATATATAGCGAAAGGTGGCTGTATGCTTTTGGAGGATAAGCATAGTGATGTTTACTTAATTTATTATTTTCCATCAATTAAAAAAATATATATATTTACGTATTTGAACAATACAACAAAATATGTGTTAAAATTATCACATGCAGCTTGATCGGGATATTTTAACTTGATTAAGGAATTTGAATGTTGAATGGTGGAAGCTATTCACAAAACAACAAAAAAACGTCTAGGCCAATTAACACTAACCAAAAAAGAAGATCTGGTATAATTTCAAATGGTATATCTATGAATTATAAGCTATAACTTCTAATGGAATTTCCGATGTATTCCATTTGTAATCAAATGTTCAGTCAACAAACTTTTCGACAATAAACAGTTTACATACAGTTAGTCGTCGTAATGCAATACACGCAGGTATAGTAAACTTCAAGCTTGTCCGGGGTCATGTCAGGTCACAGTCTGGACTCACCTGTTCAACATTGTGTATTACATGGGTGATCGCTGCTTAAATGTTGTTTATTGATTTTTCCGACGACTATCGAATAATTTAAGAAATAGAAAAATGAATAAAGGAAAAGCCAAAAGCAAAACGGGAAAAAAAAATCTTTCAATTTAACAAATAATTTGGTATATTTATATGCAATCCGTATACTCCCAGTCCGGGGTTTTTTAAGGTCACGGTCCGGACTCGCCTAGTATTATTTTGTTCATTTTCGGGTAAACGTCTTTTATTGATGTTTCAGACGATAATCCAGTGAGCAAAAAAATTAATGAATAAAAATGATAAAGTTCGTTTCATCAAATAATTTGTGAAGTTTTATATCTCTATCGATGTCTATAGTTTGCGAATACACCTAGTCCGGTGTTACTTCAGGTCACCATCTGGACTCGGCTAGTACATGTAGTTGTTTCGTTAAATGTCGGATAAATATCTTATAATTGTTTTCTGTATAACATGCTTGATCAAAGGTCCCGCCAATATACTTTACGACAATAAACAGTGTATACATACAGTAAGTCGTCGTAATTCAATACACGCAGGTATAGGTAGCAATACACATTTATGAAAAAAACTTGAAATTGACACTCATAATTTCTAAACACCCTCTTTCCCCTCCTGTCTAACAAAGAAGGCTTTATATGTGTGTTATGCATGTATATACTTGTAGAAAGAAAATCTTCCATAGATTTGATTTCTAATGGTCATAAGGATGAAATATAATCCCTTTTGGGTGTAACCATGGCAACAATCTGCATTTCTTAGATACAAAATATAGCAAAAAAGGGGGGTGAACATGTCACAAAAGTCTCCAAAATTTGGTCTAAAGGAAAATTTCAATGAATTACAGTGATACCTTTCCTGAATCCATAGGTTTATATCTATCAAGTGGTCCAAAAAAAATCATATGCCTTTCTGCTCGTTTTTCCATAAAATTGTATTGAAAAGATCGAGGGCAAAATCTTTGTTGATAAACACTACAATAATTTATGGACCTATGAACGGTACGGATAGGAAAATACGGACTGTCAATCATTGAAATGGCCTATAAAACATGTTAAAATCAATCTAAATGTTCATATAAACCCACTAAGAAGGCTATATTATTCTTCAATTATCTAAAAATCAATTTTATTGTACAAAAACTTTCATATTTAAAAAATTCACAGGGGCCATAATGCGAAACTAAACTTCTAACTGTGTATTGCTACCATAGTAAACTTCAAACAAGTCCGGGGTCATGTCAGGTCACAGTCCGGACTCACCTGTTCAACATTGTGTATTACATGGGTGATGGCTTCTTAAATGTCGTTTGTTGATTTTTCCGATGACTATCGAATAATTTAAGAAATAGAAAAATGAATAAAGAAAAAGCCAAAAACAAAACGGGATAAAAAAAATCTTTCAATTTAACAAATAATTTGGTATATTTATATACAATCCGTATACTCCCAGTCCGGGGTTATTTAAGGTCACGGTCCGGACTCGCCTAGTATTATTTTGTTGACTCTCGGGTAAACGTCTTTTATTAATGTTTCAGACGATAATCCAGAAAGCAAAAAAATGAATGAATAAAAATGATAAAGTTCGTTTCATCAAATAATTTGTGAAGTTTTATATCTCTGTCGATGTCTATAGTTTGCGAATACACCTAGTCCGGGGTTACTTCAGGTCACCATCCGGACTCGGCTAGTACATGTAATTGTTTCGTTAAATGTCGGATAAATATCTTATAATTGTTTTCTGTATTACATGCTTGATCAAAGGTCCCGTCAATATACTTTACGACAATAAATTGTGTATACATACAGTTAGTCGTCGTAATGCAATACACGCAGTTATAGTAAACTTCAAACTAGTCCGGGGTCCTGTCAGGTCACAGTCCGGACTCACCTGTTCAACATTGTGTATTACATGGATGCATGTCATGATCGATCGTTGCTTAAAATTTATTGGAGCAATTTCAACTTTGTATCATCCAATCAGGAGTTGCATAATATTTTATTCAGAGTACCATCCGGGTAAAAAATTTCCCGGTTAACGGATACGGCCTTTGTAATATGCCACTCATTGTATATAACACAAGATTATTTCTGTATTTCTTACCAAAGGAATACTACTGATACGGAGATTACGAGTGAATAATTCTTAAGCGAGGTATCTTAGTTAATTTTGACAATGGATGCTCAAATAAAATTATTTCACTATATTGAACATTATTTATTATTTCATTATATCTCGTAGGTAATGCCCCTTTAAATCTAACTTCTATACATGCTTGATTATGATTGATAGTGTAGTCTTTGACACCTTTTCATATCTGATTGTTTAATTATTTTAATAGACTTTGTGATGACAATCCGAAATAAACAAGTATATCTTTTTTTTTATTTTACTGTAGAAAAAATGGAGTAATTAAAATACTATGTTATTGACCAGTGAAGCGTTATTTGAGATGTTGATGTAATAATAAGAATGATGTGATGTGATGTGATTGCAAATGAGAGCTGACAAAGAAGACCAAATGACACAGACATATACAACTATAGGTCACAGTACGAACTTCAAAACTGAGCAAATTACATACCGGAAAGTCAGCTATAGAAGGCCTTAATAATGACAAAAGGAAAAGAAATCGCTATAATGAAAGAAATACAAATGTATTACACATCAACAAACGACAACCACTAAATTGCAGGCTCCTGACTTGGGACAGGCACATACTTAATGTTGCCAGTTTTAACTCGTTTGAAGGCGCCAACCCCCTCCCCCTTAACTTGGGACAGTGCTGTAAAATAAGAACAAACTATTAAAATCAGTTGGAAAAAAAATTTACTCATCAGATGAATACAAATAGATTTACAAAAACAGAGTATACTTGGGTTGGTACTAATACTTGGATGGGTACTTATACAACTTATACAGCCACACAACAGAACGACACCAACTACAAATATGAGAGTGCTCGCAGTTACTGATCACAGCTAGTACATGGCCAACAACTAAAGGTAAAAAGCAATCCATCATGGTTTATATTTTGGTTATTTAAACACTGAATTACCAACAGCCTTTACATATCTTGTAAGTAATTCCTGATTGTGTCTTCTTTTTTCGTTTTCTTTCAATTAACCCAATATCCTAAAGCGAGTCTGTGTAAAACTTTGTCAATAATATGATATGAGGAACAGTAAGAGATCATAAGAATTTAGAGGAACAATTAAAAGACATACAAATTCGTAAGAACGATAAGTCTTAGAGATTATAATAACTCGTATGAACAATAAAAAGTCACAAGGCTTCTGAGGAACAGCAAGAGGTCATAAGAATTCGGAGGAAAAATCAAGTCATAAGAATTCGGAGGAACAATAAAAAGTCATAAGAATTATGAGGAACAATAAGATATTATAAGAATTTGGAAGAACAATAAGATATCATAAACATTCGGAAGAACTATAAGAGATCATAGGAATTCTTATGATACTAGTTGACAATTCGGATATGTACAACTCGCTAACGAAAGAGGTTTATATTGATGGATAGAAAGTGATATTCGCCTGCAATTTACCTGTGCACAATCGGCGCAAATGAAAGATCGAAACTTTTAGAAATCGGCGTAAATGTCAAACACCCAATAAAACACAAGACTTTCATTACACAATGACATAACAACGCTTAATTAATGTTCTCATGAAAGTGAACTAATATTAAAAGTGATTAATTAAGACTGCCAAAACAAGAAAGATCTAATTTCTTGTCCAATTGCATGTAAAGCACAAGTTAATGCTAAATTCGTAAATTTCGATAAATGTTTATGAAAAGGGAGAAAATAACCGTCATATCTCATTTATAGAAGTAAGACATTGAGTCATAAGACATAAAATTTGTAATAACTCAAAATTTATTTATACATTTTCTTAGAGAAATATAAACACACGGGAGAATTATTTAGAAAAGCAGGAATTCTATTTTTCCCTGTATGTCTAGAAGAAGAAAACAAACAAAGAAATACAATCCTCGAATGTTTCAAACTGTTGCGCTTCACTCTTCCTTTGAATACAAATTTAATTTGCTTTCATTGATAATAAAAAGATTTCATTAATTTCCATATAACAATAACGACAAGGGAATTATTTTATCTCTTCCTCACTTGACTTTAATCTTTTTGGTCAAATTTACGCTCGGAATGTGGATTTTTTAAAACTATACTATTACTTATTATATGAAAGCATAAATCTTTAAAAAAATATCTCTGAAAGTGGTCCGGGTCCGTCATTCAGTCCGGGTCCGGCGATCAGTCTGGGTCCGGGTCCGGGTTTCATACCCAAGTCCGGTCCGGTCCGGGTCCAGTGCGTACCACTAAATATTTATATTCCAATACCTATCAAATTCAACCATATTTGCGCTTTATTATGTATATCTTTACAAAGAAGTATATTTAATGTTATTTGTACACGGCCTAGTTAGTAATACATCCTTGAACTATGCAGTCACAATCTGCAATAGTTAAATTCATTTATACACATGACTACAAATTTGTGTTCCCATAAATTTCGGGTGCCAGCATGTCCTCCTTTTATTCAAAACATTGATACGTAACAAAATTTCAGTAGTTTTGATACCTCATGCTGATTTGTACATCAAATTTGTTTGACCGCATTGACCAAAACTGACCATATGTGCACATTAATTTGTAAATTTTACTCAAAATACTGATACGTAACAAAATTTCAGTAGTTTTGATACCTCAAGCTGACTTGTACAACAAAAAATTTTGACAGCATTGACCAAATGTGCATTGTAATTTGTAAATCTATATACATAATTGTATAATAAATAAGCCATATGTTTTATGTCAGGATTCAATGTATAATACAATGAACAGCAATATTCCAATATAATAAGAACAAATTTTTGTTCGCATAAATTTAGGGTGCCAGCATGTCCTCTTTTTACTCAAATACTGTTACGTAACAAAATTTCAGTCGTTTTGATACCTCATGCTGACTTGTACAACAAAATTATTTGACCGCATTGTCCAAAACTGACCATATGTGCACTTTAATTTGTAAATTGATATACCTGCAAAGTAAATCAGCCATATTTTTTATGTCAGGATTTAATGTGTAATACAATGGACAGCAATATTCCAATATAATAAGAACAAATTTTTGTTCGCATGAATTTAGGGTGCCAGCATGTCCTCTTTTTACTCAAAATACTGAAACGTAACACAATTTAAGTAGTTTTGATACCTCATGCTGACTTGTACAACAAAATTTTTTGACCGCATTGACCAAATGTGCACTTTTATTAGTAAATCTATATACACGCATGGTAAATCAGCCATATTTTTTATGTCAGGATTCAATGTATAATACAATGAACAGCAATATTCCAATATCATAAGAACAAATTTTTGTTCACATAAATTTAGGGTGCCAGCATGTGCTCTTTTTACTCAAAATACTGATACGTAACAAATTTTCAGTAGTTTTCATACCTCAAACTTACTTGTACAACAAAATTATTTGACCACATTGACCAAAACTGACCATATGTGCACTTTAATTTGTAAATCTATATACCTGCATAGTATATCAGCCATATTTTTTATGTTAGGATTCAATGTTTAATACAATGGACAGCAATATTCCAATATTATAAGAACACATTTTTGTTCGCAGAAATTTAGGGTGCCAGCATGTCCTCTTTTTACTCAAAATACTAATACGTATCAAACAAACAACAAAATTGAGGAACAAATCATGGTAACAAATGATAAACAAATCGTATGATTTCTTTGTGATTTGAAAGTGATAAAATTTCACATGCAAATGAGCTAACAAATCACAATAACAAATCACTAACAAATGGCTTACAAATCATAAGCAAATCAGGGTAACAAATGATAAACAAATCGTATGATTTCTTTGTGATTTGAAAGTGATAAAATTTCACATGCAAATGAGCTAACAAATCACAATAACAAATCACTAGCAAATTGCTTACAAATCATAAGCAAATAATAAACAAATTGCCCAGAAATTGTTTTGAAATCATTTACAAATCAGGAGCAAATTGTTTTCAAATCGTTAAGAAATTGTTATCAAATCTTTAACAAATCAGAAGTAAATCATATTCCTACCTCAAGCAAATCGTAAATAAATTGGCTTCAATCATCAATTCACAGATTATATCATTAACATCCAGATCAAAAATAAGTTCTGCCCTGAAACATCCAAACTTTGAAACGCAAGTGTCTTCATTTTACCTTTCATAGCTACTCCACTTATTGTAAAAAGGAGTACTATCTTTGGTTGGCGATGAGGGAAAAATTGTTTTTTATGAAGTTTCTCTTACTTTTTACCCGAATTTGACTTAAACGAAATTAGAAAGAAACATAGGCAACCACGTGTACTTAGTAGAATACTGTCAAATAGGTGATGGGTCTTAGTCTTGGTCCAAATCTGCTACATTGTAAAATATATATATATTTGTCCATTTTGCCCAGGACCTGGTCAATAAACAACAATTAAAACATTAAACTTGCCAGTGAAGTCTATCTGCTGGCTCGGGAAGCAAGTCTTAAAATGTTTTGTTCTGTTTACACATCTTTTACACATTTTTATTTTTAAAATTAATCCAGACAGCACTTAATTATCATGATTATAAGCAGATACTGAAATGCACAGTTTCTGAATTTTAAAGGTTAACATTTGAATAATATTAGTTAAATATGTGAAATTATAAATATAAAGATTCTTTGCCACCGTCATCTTTCATAGGCTGAATAAAACTTCTCATCTTGCAACCTTCTTTGTTCAGTTAATATAGAACAGTATTTGAAATTTGAATTTGACCTCAACCGGATGTCAGAGAGATAGATAAACAAAGAAAACTGGAATGCATTAACATTTTATTCATTGTAGCAAATCATCAATGAATCACACCAAGATAGCTAAGAAAGTTAACAAATCATTTTCAAATCGTTTTATATGAAAGTCAAAGTTAACAAATCATAACGAAATCACACCGTTCTAGCTAAGAAAGTTAACAAATCTCTTTCAAATCATTTCATACGATATTCTAAGTTAACAAATCATAAAGAAATCCCACAAAAACAGAAACAAATGGCTTACAAATAATACAATAGAAGGAAATCACATGGAAATCAGATTTAGGTAATTTGGAAAATTCTGATTTGTCTATGATTTGTTTAATGAATGGCAAGCAAATGGTACTAACAAATCACAGAATCACGATTCGAAAGAGATTTGAATACGATTTGAAAGCAATTTGTTCATTTATTTTTCTGTTTGGGTATATAACAAAATTTCAGTAGTTTTGATACCTCATGCTGACTTGTACAACAAAATTTTTTGACCGCATTGACCAAAACTGACCATCTGTGCACTTTAATTTGTAAATCTATATACCCGCATAGTAAATCAGCCATATTTTTTTATGTCAGGATTCAATGTATAATACAATGAACAGCAATATTCCAATATAATAAGAACAAATTTTCATTCGCATAAATTTAGGGTGCCAGCATGTCCTCTTTTTACTCAAAATAGTGATACGTAACAAATGTTCAGTAGTTTGCATACCTCAAGCTTACTTGTACAACAAAATTATTTGACCGCATTGACCAAAACTGACCATTCATGCCAAATGTGAACTTTAAATTGTAAATATATATCAGCATAGTTAATGAGTCATATTTGCAATGTTGGGATTCAATGTATAATTATAATCGACAGCAATATTGCAATATATTAACAAAAAAGTTTTGTTCGCATAAATTTTAGATTCCAGCATGTCCTCCATTTACTAAAAAAATTTATATATGTTACAAAATTTCAGTAGTTTTGATACCTCCATGCTGACTTTACAACAAAGGCACTGGCTACGGTTACATGGAAATGTAACAATAATAAAAATATTATTGTTACATTGGAGACTAGTTACCGGAATGCAAAGTTGGGTAAGGAACTGATTAATTACGAATGTAACAATAATTATTGAGGGTACGGTTATATTGCGTTATTGTTACATGAAATAATGGTGATGTACGATGGTACTATTAATATGTACTAAATGATAAAAGTTGAAAACATTTATTTTATATTTACAATACATACAATTATTACATACAATGTATTTATTTATTTTTATTTACAATAACAATTTCTACATATCCAGTAAGTGATTTTCGAGCATTTTAAAGTCCGACACTTTTTTTTATAAAACCTCTACAAACAATATTTGTATATAAGTATATAGATTTAAAAAAAACCAAAAAAGTTACCTTTGGTTTAGGCTACATCTAATTTTGAAACGAAATTACGTCCGCAGGCAATGGAAACATGTATACAGAAGTTCACAGTTAGCAAACTTTGCTTTTGATATATCATTTTTTCAGAACTGCGTTTGTATAGTTGTATGAAATTTGTGTCATGTTATTAAATCAGTTTCGTTTACAACCAATCCAAAGTTTTAAATTTTTCACCCAAAACTAAACTGGTATTAATAGGAATCTCTTTATCCTTTGTTCAAAGCATAATGACAGTTATAAGAGTAGGTGTGCAGTTAAATACACACGTAAAGGACACGTTTCTTAGCCCGACTCGGTTCCCAACAACAAACCATTGAACTATAATTTTCGCCTTTGACACTACTTATGTGAGGTAAAATTGAGAATCGAAATGGGGAATGTGTCAACTTAAAAGCAACAACAACCAGACTATAGAGCAGACAACAGCCGAAGGCCACAATGGGTATGCATTGTAGCTAGAAACTTCCGCACCCGGAGGTGTCCTTCAGCAAGCCCCTTAACAAATATGTATACTAGTTCAGTGATAATGGACGCTACGCTAAACTCAGAATTATACACAAGCAACTAAAATAAAAAATCATACAAGAGGCTCATGACTTGGGACAGTATATTTAAGAACATCAAAACCATTAATACGTAAAAAAAATCAAACACAATTTGTTGAATAATAACATTTATTATTTGTCATTATAACAAGTAATATTTGGTACATATGAACGAATTAAGCAACAAAACTATAGAAGATTTAAATTTAATAAATCCAGCGTATATATTGCTGTTTTTCATGTAACAATAACGCAATGTAACCGTAGCCTCAATAATTATTGTTACATTCGTAATTTGTCGGTTCCTTACCCAACTTTGCATTCCGGCAAATGTAACAATGATATTTTTATTATTGTTACATTTCCATGTAACCGTAGCCAGTGACTACAAAACAAGTATTTGACTGCATCGACCAAAACTGACCATATTTGAACTTTAAATTGTAAATCTATATACCTGCATAGTTGATCAGCAATGTTTTTGATATATAGAGTTTTTAGTAGGACCATAAATGTACATGTAATCAATAATATTGGTAAACTATATAAATGCAACAAAAATTCTGCATAACATGAGAGTGTCAGCATTTCATCTCTTTATTCTAAATAACAGTCACTACATATATAATAGTTCATGATGGTGTGTAAAGCAACACTATTATGCCGCATCATCAAAGTACCAACACTGACTTGTCTGATTATAGTCCAAATATTTATGACGTCTGGCAAGGCTATTTTTATTTTTTTCTGGGACGCCTTCCTACGTTGAAGCATACAACAATCACTTTTCAATTGTGGCGTCAGATATTTTGTTTGATGACATCCAAATTTTACGGGAACCTGTGTGATATCCAGCAATGGCGGACAAATAGCAATATTTTAAAAGGTGTATTCATTTGTAAATTATACTACCCTAGTTACAATGATTTGATAAAAAAGGTTTTCTTCTGGGAATAGTATACTGTTTATCTATTATGTCGGTTGATTGATTTTGCTTATAGTTAAACCTCAAGTGGCAACTATTTCATTAAAGTGTGTGTTGAGTATAATTCTAGGACGTCCCATATCTCAATTAATCGGCAAAGACAAATCTCTTGATCAATCTGACGAATTTGACGAGATTGTTGATAGTTTTACCACACCGTATGCGTACGGACACTGTACAATTTCTGTTAGAATATTCTGCGAAAAATAGAATAGTTAATCCAATGCAAACAAGTTGAATAACAATGAAATATCCATGCATGTACAAATGTATGCATAAAGTAAAATTAAGGAAGGGACAGGTAAAAAACGGGGAACGAAGCTACGTCGACAATGTTGTTGATATCCCGTGAATATTGCTACGAAGCGTTGGACAACCTTTCTATCCGCCTTCTCATAAAAAAACACTCTATGTGATTGTATAGGCATTTTTTCTATTCATTTAAGAATACATGTATATCAAATAAAAAAAAGAGAATTTGTATAATATCTAGTAAAGTCTAGCGAGTAAATAATAAATGATATCTGTGGAAAAACAATGCGAATGTTGTTTATGTATTTTTATTTTAAAGTTCAAGTCTGATGTGAAAAGTCTTATAACGATAAACTGTCATAAGCAGACCTGTCCTCAGGTCTGGTCAAAAGGAGACTTGTCCACAGGTCTGGTTAAAAGCAGACATGTCCTCAGGTCTAGTCAGGAGCAGACCTGTCCACAAGTCTGGTCTGAGGCAGACCTGTCCTCATGACTGGTCAAAAGCAGACTTGTCCACAGGTCTGGTCTGGGGCAGACCTGTCCTCAGGACTGGTCAAAAGCAGACTTGTCCACAGGTCTGGTCTGGAGCAGACTTGTCGGTAGGTCTGCAGCAGTCCTAAAAAAGTCTGGTCCACCAACGACGAAGTTTACTTGCTTGACTGCTTAAAAATTCTCAAGTTAACTTAGAAAGCAGTCAACAAGTTAACTCTAAGTTAACTTTTGTCAAGGTTAGGACCGCACCCATCTGTATATTGAGTGTCATCTCTCATGTTCGATCGATTACTGTCGGAAGTGTTGTGTACCGTCTCTGTGTTTTGTGAATTCAAATTCCCGAACATAATACCGTATTCATAATTGGAATTGCTCATCATTTATGAGTATAAATTGTGTCCTATTTTTTATCTTTGTTTTTGGGATCTGGATATGTGTTTGTCTCTTTTCGTTTTCATTTTGTCTGACGCCACATTAGTCCCTTATTTCTTCGACAAAATTGATTGAGATAAAACTCAGATGAGTGACTCAAAGGGTAGAAAGTGTTGCGACCAAAGAGGTCGGGTAGTGTAATTCAACTCTCGAAATATTCGTTTGTGTATTTAATTGTGGTGAAACCTCACTCACCTGATACGTAAAAGGGAGAAACCGGAGATCTAATAAAAGAATATAGTTATCAAAGGTACCAGGATTAGAATTTAGTCCGCCAGACGCGCGTTTCGTCTACTTAAGGGCATACGATACAGTTTTCATGATGTACTTACAAGTTGATGAAAATTTGCATAAAGGCTATTTTTTACCTGATTAAATCAAATATGTAATGCAAATATACCTTCATGTCCTTTTTTTAGTTAAACTAGGTCAAAATTTTGTATATTTCCACAAAATTCGGATTTATGGCCGTATTTATTTCTTTCGAAAGAAAGCCATAACTTTTTTGTTTTTAAAACATACACACAAACTGTGTTTTGTTAAATAATTTGTAATTTCTGTATTTTATAAGTATTATAAAAATTTATGCATTTTTAATTTAGATTTATCTCATATTTTTCAAATGGTCATGGTTGAGAAAAAACGTTTTTTTTGCTGTATATTTCTTAAAATTAAAAAAATTGCACTTTTTACAATTTTATAAAATTTCGTCAACATTATCTCCCTACAAAAGGAAACAAAATGTATTAAAAAATAGGGCTCCATGCACTCGTTTTCCAATAAAATCAGTTTGAATGATAAAAAACGGTCGAAAATGCATCTTTTCCAGATATGTCATAGTTTGACGTCTTTTGAAACTTGAAACTTAAAACTTTTATTTTCACTAAAGGCCTCACATGAGGCATAATAGTACAATAAATTTAACAAACAATAAATTTAACAAACAATAAATTTAACAAACAATAAATTTAACAAACAACAGTAATGCATGAATTAACATATATACATGTGAAGTAGGTGTATGCAGATGAAAGAGTAATATCCATATATTATCATTTAAATACAGACATAACAATTTTGCAAAATTTTGCCAACCCAACAAGTAGATATTTATGTTGACTTCTCATTAAATTTGACAAGCTTACAGTATTTTTGTTTTTATATATATATGATCAGGTATAAACTTTAGTCTTTCTTGAGTAAAAAAGTTACAATTAAATATATAATGAAATTCAACACCCAGTTCTTGCCTATTACAAAGATCACAAATTCTTTCAGCTCTATTGATACTAAAAAATCTACCAGCTTCAATTGGCAATTTGTGGCTACCGCATCTAAACTTAGTAAGATTATACATTAAATCAGGTTAAAGTACAGTGAGATAATTCTCAAATTTAAATCAGATTTATAAATACGGTAATCTATACACTTCGGTGAGTCATATACTTGTAATTTCCAACCTTCTACAAATTTTTCATGAAGAACTTGATTTACATTTTAAGACAGGTTTATATTTCTTAATACAGATTGGTCATACCAATAATTTCCTCAACCACATTCAATTAAAATATCTTTTATATATAATAACCATCTAGAATGGTACACATCACCTTCATTCAGTTTATGCAACATAACATACAATGTTCGAGATATTTTCTTTTTCTTGCCATTTAAAATTCGCTGCCAAAAACCAACCATTCTAGCTTTAATACATATAGACATGGGTGTTCTACCAAGTTCGCCATATACAATATAATTTGGCGTACATTTTTTAACCTTTAATATATACTTGCAAAATTCTAAATGCAAAGACTCAATAATTTCATTATTTTCATAACCCCATACTTCTGCACCATAAAACAAAATAGGTGCCACCATTGCATCAAATAATTGTAACAACATATATATTGGCAAACTAAGCTTTCTCGCTTTACATAAAACATAGAACATAGCTTTTCTAGCTTGTAGTACAAGTCTAGCCTTATTATTGTGAAAAGTACCTTTTCTAGAAAAAACTGTACTCAAATATAGAAAATCATCTAACACAGCTATTGGTTCATTGTTATAGAAAAATTGAGTGTTTTCACCCTGTCTGTTTTTTTGAAAATATCACAATTATTATATTGGTTTTTTCATGTTTCACAATATAAATACATGGCATTTAATGCAGATTGTAATTCAGTAGCAGACTCAGCAAATATAGCAGTATCATCAGCATATAATAGCAAATACAATTTAAAGAAAACTTCAATATCATCATTATCAAATAATAAATGAGACATATTACATATATCAGAGAGACCGTTATAAGCATGTGCCAAAAAATCTGTCAAATCATTTAAAAACATTGAGAACAATAAAGGTGAGAATCGTCGAACTCCTACATTGGAGGCAAAAAATTCTGAAAAGTTGCTACCAGATCTAACACAAGACTTAGCATTTTTATACAAGTTTTGTACAATAATAAGCATTTTACCGTCAATACCATTACGTAACAGTTTTTGCCATAATAATACCCTGTTTACAGAATCAAAAGCTTTTCGATAATCTACAAAAGCACAGTACAGTTTTTTTCCTTCTAAATAAATACATATCAATAAGGCATTTTAAGTTAAAAATATGGTCAATAGTACCATAGCCTTTCCGAAAACCAGCTTGCTCTTCACATAATAAACCCAAACATTCAAGGTAATTGAATAATCTGTTATTAAGAATACATGTAAATAGTTTTCCATAACAACTAAGTATAGTGATACCTCTATAATTGTTCGCACTTGCGGGGTCACCTTTGTTTTTGTATATTGGACATATAAAACCTTGGGACCAAGAATCTGGTACAATACCACCTTCAAAAATAATATTAAAAATCTTGACATAAACAGGCAATAATTTGACAGCTCCATGTTTCAAAAATTCATTTAGTATCATATCATTACTACAAGCTTTATCGTTCTTTAATGTTTTTATAGCATCTATCACATCTTTTTCACTTATAGGCTCATTTTAATAACAGTATTATATTCTGTAACATTATCTGGTAAAACAATATCAATATCATTTACAACATTGTTTAAATTTTTAAAATAGTGACCAATATGATTTAGGATCTGAGGTACGCAGACCTCTGAGTTTACCTATGAACGCCTTTTGAAATTCACAAAATTGTTTTTTCAGTATATTCTTATATTCCTTGCTTTTACGTACCAGATCATTGTGATTAACAACAGAACGCACTCTATAATGGTATTTTTTTGCTTTACGATAAGCTTTGCGTTTTGTATAACATTCACTGTTAAAATATTTTTTACAATGATTATATTTTTTACAACCATTTTTCTTGACATTGCTAGTAGTTTTAATCAACATATCAGCACATTCAGCAGCATTCTTAATAATACTATTACAATTTTCAACTATATCATTAACTCGTTTTCCAATAAAATCAGTTTGAATGATAAAAAACGGTCGAAAATGCATCTTTTCCAGATATGTCATAGTTTGACGTCTTTTGAAACTTGAAACTTGAAACTTTTATTTTCACTAAAGGCCTCACATGAGGCATAATAGTACAATAAATTTAACAAACAATAAATTTAACAAACAACAGTAATGCATGAACTAACATATATACATATGAGGTAGGTGTATGCAGATGAAAGAGTAATATCCATATATTTTCATTTAAATACAGGCATAACAATTTTGCAAAATTTTGCCAACCCAACAAGTACATATTTATGTTGACTTCTCATTAAATTTGACAAGCTTACAGTATTTTTGTTTTTATATATATGATCAGGTATAAACTTTAGTCTTTCTTGAGTAAAAAAGTTACAATTAAATATATAATGAAATTCATCACCCAGTTCTTGCCTATTACAAAGATCACAAATTCTTTCAGCTCTATTGATACTAAAAAATCTACCAGCTTCAATTGGCAATTTGTGGCTACCGCATCTAACCTTAGTAAGATTATACATTAAATCAGGTTAAAGTACAGTGAGATAATTCTCAAATTTAAAATCAGATTTATAAATACGGTAATTTATACACTTCGGTGAGTCATATACTTGTAATTTCCAACCTTCTACAAATTTTTCATGAAGAACTTGCTTTACATTTTAAGACAGGTTTATATTTCTTAATACAGATTGGTCATACCAATAATTTCCTCAACCACATTCAATTAAAATATCTTTTATATATAATAACCATCTAGAATGGTACACATCACCTTCATTCAGTTTATGCAACATAACATACAATGTTCGAGATATTTTTTTTTCTTGCCATTTAAAATTCGCTGCCAAAAACCAACCATTCTAGCTTTAATACATATAGACATGGGTGTTCTACCAAGTTCGCCATATACAATATAATTTGGCGTACATTTTTAACCTTTAATATATACTTGCAAAATTCTAAATGCAAAGACTCAATAATTTCATTATTTTCATAACCCCATACTTCTGCACCATAAAACAAAATAGGTGCCACCATTCTTCAAATAATTGTAACAAAATATATATTGGCAAACTAAGCTTTCTCGCTTTACATAAAACATAGAACATAGCTTTTCTAGCTTGTTGTACAAGTCTAGCCTTATTATTGTTAAAAGTACCTTTTCTAGAAAAAACTGTACTCAAATATAGAAAATCATCTAACACAGCTATTGGTTCATTGTTATAGAAAAATTGAGTGTTTTCACCCTGTCTGTTTTTTTGAAAATATCACAATATTGGTTTTTTCATGTTTCACAATACAAATACATGGCATTTAATGCAGATTGTAATTCAGTAGCAGACTCGGCAAATATAGCAGTATCATCAGCATATAATAACAAATACAATTTAAAGAAAACTTCAATATCATCATTATCAAATAATAAATGAGACATATTACATATATCAGAGAGACCATTATAAGCATGTGCCAAAAAATCTGTCAAGTCATTTAAAAAAATTGAGAACAATAAAGGTGAGAATCGTCGAACTCCTACATTGGAGGCAAAAAATTCTGAAAAGTTGCTACCAGATCTAACACAAGACTTAGCATTTTTATACAAGTTTTGTACAATAATAAGCATTTTACCGTCAATACCATTACGTAACAGTTTTTGCCATAATAATACCCTGTTTACAGAATCAAAAGCTTTTCGATAATCTACAAAAGCACAGTACAGTTTTTTCCTTCTAAATAAATACATATCAATAAGGCATTTTAAGTTAAAAATATGGTCAACAGTACCATAGCCTTTCCGAAAACCAGCTTGCTCTTCACATAATAAACCCAAACATTCAAGGTAATTGAATAATCTGTTATTAAGAATACATGTAAATAGTTTTCCATAACAACTAAGTATAGTGATACCTCTATAATTGTTCGCACTTGCGGGGTCACCTTTGTTTTTGTATATTGGACATATAAAACCTTGGGACCAAGAATCTGGTACAATACCACCTTCAAAAATAATATTAAAAATCTTGACATAAACAGGCAATAATTTGACAGCTCCATGTTTCAAAAATTCATTTAGTATCATATCATTACTACAAGCTTTATCGTTCTTTAATGTTTTTATAGCATCTATCACATCTTTTTCACTTATAGGCTCATTTTAATAACAGTATTATATTCTGTAACATTATCTGGTAAAACAATATCAATATCATTTACAACATTGTTTAAATTTTTAAAATAGTGACCAATATGATTTAGGATCTGAGGTACGCAGACCTCTGAGTTTACCTATGAACGCCTTTTGAAATTCACAAAATTGTTTTTTCAGTATATTCTTATATTCCTTGCTTTTACGTACCAGATCATTGTGATTAACAACAGAACGCACTCTATAATGGTATTTTTTTGCTTTACGATAAGCTTTGCGTTTTGTATAACATTCACTGTTAAAATATTTTTTACAATGATTATATTTTTTACAACCATTTTTCTTGACATTGCTAGTAGTTTTAATCAACATATCAGCACATTCAGCAGCATTCTTAATAATACTACTACAATTTTCAACTATATCATTAACTCGTTTTCCAATAAAATCAGTTTGAATGATAAAAAACGGGCGAAAATGCATCTTTTCCAGATATGTCATAGTTTGACGTCTTTTGAAACTTGAAACTTGAAACTTTTATTTTCACTAAAGGCCTCACATGAGGCATAATAGTACAATAAATTTAACAAACAACAGTAATGCATCAACTAACATATATACATATGAAGTAGGTGTATGCAGATGAAAGAGTAATATCCATATATTTTCATTGAAATACAGACATAACAATTTTGCAAAATTTTGCCAACCCAACAAGTACATATTTATGTTGACTTCTCATTAAATTTGACAAGCTTACAGTATTTTTGTTTTTTATATATATGATCAGGTATAAACTTTAGTCTTTCTTGAGTAAAAAAGTTACAATTAAATATATAATGAAATTCATCACCCAGTTCTTGCCTATCACAAAGATCACAAATTCTTTCAGCTCTATCATGTCTATTGATACTAAAAAATCTACCACCTTCAATTGGCAATTTGTTGCTACCGCATCCAAACTTAGTAAGATTATACATTAAATCAGGTGAAAGTACAGTGAGATCATTCTCAAATTTAAAATCAGATTTATAAATACGGTAATTTATACACTTCGGTGAGTCATACATGGTCATATACTTGTAATTTCCAACCTTCTACAAATTTTTCATGAAGAACTTGCTTTACATTTTAAGACAGGTTTATATTTCTTAATACAGATTGGTCATACCAATAATTTCCTCAACCACATTCAATTAAAATATCTTTTATATATAATAACCATCTAGAATGGTACACATCACCTTCATTCAGTTTATGCAACATATCATACAATGTTCGAGATATTTTCTTTTTCTTGCCATTTAAAATTCGCTGCCAAAAACCAACCATTCTAGCTTTAATACATATAGACATGGGTGTTCTACCAAATTCGCCATATACAATATAATTTGGCGTACATGTTTTAACCTTTAATATATACTTGCAAAATTCTAAATGCAAAGACTCAATAATGTCATTATTTTCATAACCCCATACTTCTGCACCATAAAACAAAATAGGTGCCACCATTGTATCAAATAATTGTAACTAAATATATATTGGCAAACTAAGCTTTCTCGCTTTACATAAAACATAGAACATAGCTTTTCTAGCTTGTTGTACAAGTCTAGCCTTATTATTGTACAAAGTACCTTTTCTAGAAAAAACTGTACCCAAATATAGAAAATCATCTAACACAGCTATTGGTTCATTGTTATAGAAAAATTGAGTGTTTTCACCCTGTCTGTTTTTTTGAAAATATCACAATATTGGTTTTTTCATGTTTCACAATACAAATACATGGCATTTAATGCAGATTGTAATTCAGTAGCAGACTCGGCAAATATAGCAGTATCATCAGCATATAATAACAAATACAATTTAAAGAAAACTTCAATATCATCATTATCAAATAATAAATGAGACATATTACATATATCAGAGAGACCATTATAAGCATGTGCCAAAAAATCTGTCAAGTCATTTAAAAAAATTGAGAACAATAAAGGTGAGAATCGTCGAACTCCTACATTGGAGGCAAAAAATTCTGAAAAGTTGCTACCAGATCTAACACAAGACTTAGCATTTTTATACAAGTTTTGTACAATAATAAGCATTTTACCGTCAATACCATTACGTAACAGTTTTTGCCATAATAATACCCTGTTTACAGAATCAAAAGCTTTTCGATAATCTACAAAAGCACAGTACAGTTTTTTCCTTCTAAATAAATACATATCAATAAGGCATTTTAAGTTAAAAATATGGTCAACAGTACCATAGCCTTTCCGAAAACCAGCTTGCTCTTCACATAATAAACCAAAACATTCAAGGTAATTGAATAATCTGTTATTAAGAATACATGTAAATAGTTTTCCATAACAACTAAGTATAGTGATACCTCTATAAGTGTTCGCACTTGCGGGGTCACCTTTGTTTTTGTATATTGGACATACAAAACCTTGAGACCAAGAATCTGGTACAATACCACCTTCAAAAATAATATTAAAAATCTTGACATAAATTAAACAGGCAATAATTTGACAGCTCCATGTTTCAAAAATTCATTTAGTATCATATCATTACTACAAGGTTTATCGTTCTTTAATGTTTTTATAGCATCTATCACATCTTTTTCACTTATAGGCTCATTAATAACAGTATTATATTCTGTAACATTATCTGGTAAAACAATATCAATATCAATTACAACATTGTTTAAATTTTTAAAATGATCAAAAAATACATTCAAAGCTACTTTTTGCTGAGTAGCTTTACCTTTTTCACAACCTTTATTTAGTAGTGACCAATATGATTTAGGATCTGAGGTACGCAGACCTCTGAGTTTACCTATAAACGCCTTTTGAAATTCACAAAATTGTTTTTTCAGTATATTCTTATATTCCTTGCTTTTACGTACCAGATCATTGTGATTAACAACAGAACGCACTCTATAATGGTATTTTTTTGCTTTACGATAAGCTTTGCGTTTTGTATAACATTCACTGTTAAAATATTTTTTACAATGATTATATTTTTTACAACCATGTTTCTTGACATTGCTAGTAGTTTTAATCAACATATCAGCACATTCAGCAGCATTCTTAATAATACTATTACAATTTTCAACTATATCATTAATTGTTACAATGTTTGTATTTTTGGGATCAATGTCTCCCAGTCTAACTAAAAGTTCATCTATTTTGTTAACATCTAGGTTGTCTTGGAATACTGCAGCCCGGTCTCTAAACCATTTAGGTTTGATATGTGATTCATTATCACTTTTTTCTCAACACTGAACACAATCAGATCTACTGGTATTATCAGCACACTGAGCACAGTCAGATCTAGAACTACCAGTGACGCCACACTGAACACAGTCAGATCTAATATTTGAACATAATTTTAAACATACAGGTTTATGCACATCACTAAGAATAGGATCATATGACAATATATCAAAGACTACAATAGCCCTAAACAATTCAGGAGTTATAATTACATAGTCAATTAGAGAATTGTTGCATGTAGTTTGACCTACACCCTTTTCAGCACCAAAACGACCATTTACAAAGAACAATTGAGTACTTTTACATAAATTCAGTATTCTCTTGCCGTAATGATCAATTTTACCATTATCTTTAGAGTAGCGAACAGGAGACACATTACATTCTTCCAGAATATGCAGTTTGTTTATCAAATTTTGATCATCATTTGCAATTTTACAAGCATTTAACATAAGGTTATCGATATCAACATATTCATTAACATTTTTAGTATGAGCATTGAAATCACCAAGTAAACAGACCTGCAAGTTTGTATCTACAATAATATCTTCTATTTCAGTAAACATATCAATATTACTATAAAGGCTATTTTCAGGTGGAATATAAACAACACCAAATAAAGTTTTTTTCAAACAGTAATTTGTCATCAATAGTAAACCATAACACACAATGACTAGGACATGTAATTTGATTATTAATTTTAACATATTTATAATAACAATTTCTGACTAGAACACATATACCTCCAGACCTAGATTTACAATTTTGTCTGACAACAGAAGGTAACAAAGAAAAACCATCAACATCAATAACATCATACTTATCAATTTTTGTTTCTGTTAAACATATTACATCATACAATGATATATATTCTACAAAATCAGGGTTACCTAATTTAGAAGCTAGGCCACAAACATTAAGCGACAAAACTTTTATTTTCAAAAATGAATCTGAAAAAGAAATTTCACTTTCGGCATCACTCTGCGTAATATTTACATCATTTCCACCATTTGAACTGCGCGTAACGTCACTCAGAATTTAAAGAGTCGTCATGTTCAGAGTATTCCCCTTCACTGCACCTCTATAGTTCAGTTAATCCAAGAGCGTGGTGTTCAATCTCGTCAATCCCAAGTTTAAAAAGATCATCGGGAGATTCAATTATGGCTTTCGTCCCATTTTTCAACGTGCAAATAGTCTTCCCGTCCCGTGTATGAGCGTTTTTCACATCTTCCAGTTTTCGCACCATCTGGAAGAACTTGAATCTTAGTGGCGTTAGGTCGTCAGAGATAAACACACCCTTGAAATCCTCGGACTGTTTAAGCTTTCGACGATTACTTATGAACCGGTTCCTTGTAGCACGGTTGGCGAAGCGAATGATAATTTGTCTGGTTTTACCCGGAGACTTTTTTCCCAAACGATGGGCATCCACGATTGTTACAGGGTTCAACTGAATGTCCATGGCAGCTCCAATATATAAAATAGAGTCAATGATGTTCTCGTCCGTTTCATCATTCACCTCCTTGATCCCCAAACGCGCACATTTTCCTTCCTGGAATATTGAGCCAAAGTGTCCATTGAATACTCGTTATTTCTCATTCCTGCTTGTAGTCTGTTTATTTTAGTTTCGTGAAGCACAAGTGTCTCATCCCGTTTAAATGAGATGAGAGCATCGACCATCGGCATAAGCATACACATAACGTTCATAGCAGTCTTTTCAGATTCGGTCAATTTTTCACTATCTCTAACAAATCTGACATTTACAGCAGTTAATGTATCGTCAATTGATGCGTTATCAGATTTAATATCATTGCATTTGTCCTTAATAAACAAACAAAGGTCGGAAAAGTGTTTGCCGGATTTCGTAGTTTTTGGCGGCATTTTCAGTTACTGTAAATATCTAAAGTTATATGGATTCGTCAAACTTCAAAGTTACATAATCTTTAAAGTTATATGGAAACGTCAAGGTTTGGCATGCCATAAACCAGGTTCAACCCACCACTTTTGTTCCCCTTTAAAAGTGTCCTGTACCAAGTCAGGAAGATGGTCATTGTTATATTATTGTTCGTTTCTCTGTGTGTTGCATTTTAACGTTGAGTCGTTTGTGTTTTCTCTTATTTTTGAGATATTGAGATAAGACGTAGCACGGTACTTGTCTATCCCAAATTCATTTATTTGGTTTGCATGTTATTTTTGTTATTCTCGTGGTGTTTTGTCTGATACTTGGTCCGTTTCTGTGCGTGTTGCGTTTCGGTGTTGTGTCGTTGTTCTCTTCTTATATTTAATGCGTTTCGCTCGGTTTTGGTTTGTTACCCCGATTTTGTTTTTTGTCCATGGATTTATGAGTTTTGAACAGCGGTATACTACTGTTGCCTTTATTCATAATAAAATATGGAATCATCCGTTTAAACCGGTCGATGATCATCAATTTTGTTACCTTACAGCATATTTTAGTTCATGCATCCATTGCTGCACCGGAAGCACTTTCAATCCTAATGACGTCGCAAAAATAACAATTAACGTTAGAAATGTCATTACCTCCCCTGTAACTGTAACGCCAAACATGTAAAAGAAAGTAGATTAAGACACAGACAAAAAACAGCCAACTAGAACAGTACAGACTGACAGTGGACACAAAAACAACGAAATATAAAGACAAATAAAATACATAGACATCTAAAACGAAAGAGGGACGAAGGTAAGGAATGAACAGGAGCAATAAGAATATATATCAACTCCAATATAATGAAAGAAATGTAATCCCGCATGGGTAGAATAATTATTATCAAACAGTACAACCCCAAATATTAAAGAGAACAGAGTTAGTCTTTTTAGAGAAATTTACTCATACACACAAGACAGATGCATTGTCGGAATTATGGGCTGTCGGAATAATGAGCATCACTGTTGAGTCTTATTTAGACGAAAACGCGTCTTGCGTATCAATATAAAAAAGACCAAAATGACACAAACATTAACATCTATAGGTCACCGTACGGTCTTCAACAATGAGCAAAGCCCATACCGCATAGTCAGCTATAAAAGGCCCGGATAAGACAATGTAAAACAATTCAAAGGAGAAATTATAAAACGGCTACCTCTGATAACTATATTCAACACAATGTATAGAGTATAACACAACGTTAGTGATGTACATGTATAACGAAACGTTGGACTTGTGTGACGATTAACACATGTTTGCCTGTAGTGACGTATACCACATTATGACAGGTTGTGACGTATAACACAACTTTGGCATAGTGTGACGGTTAACACATGTTTGCCTGGTGTTATGTATAACACATTATGGCAAGTTGTGACGTATAACTCAACTTTGGCCTAGTGTGACTTAGATTGTGTAACAATACTTTGGCCTACCAGTAAGTAATCACGACACCTTCCCGGATGAACTTTGGTTCGAGAAAAAGGCTTAATATTTAACAATTTACTACAAGCACTTAAAGAAACATAGAATTATAGAAATCATCAATATAAACGTTGAATGTAAATAGTTCGCATCACTGGTCAGCTGAGCAATTACCCCAGCTACATCTGATGATTCGATTATCTGAATACCTGAAAAATAAATTATAAATGAATACATCAATGTTATTGTAGTGAAAGAAATCAAAGCTGTCAGTCAGAAAGAGAGTAACAATAAAACACATATGTTGAACATCAATACAACTTAATTGAATAATTTGATCAAACATTATGATACAAGAGCAACCATAACACTTCAAGGGGGTAAGTTTGTTCCCAAGAAAACTTTAAGCTAAGCTTAGTCTTTCGACAAAATTAAACACTATAAGGTATAGGCAAAACTGAATTCAGAGTATTTTTTTTTCGTCATCTGCTTCATCAAAAAACATTTAAATGGTATTTCCTTAATATGGTTGTCGATAACTATTTTCACGGCCATTATAAATTTTAGGTGCTGTGTTTAAGACATGTAAAATATTGTGGTTGCTTGATTTAAGAGTTAGTGGTTTTAAAAACTTAATTTTGGTCCATGTGTAAAAAGTGTGTCATTGGTATCAGAATAAGGGATGTTGTCAGAACGTCATTGTAGACCTAAAGAAAACGATATACACAAGTTTGTGTTTATATAAGTGGGACTGGAGGGGTTACCAGCAATGAGAATAATGGACGAAAAAATGATGAATTACGAGGTGCTAACAAATCAAGAATAGATAATAGAGTGAGATGTTGATGGGTTTTGTGATCCGTTGCACAGTCTGATATGTTTAGTATTTCCTGTTTATCCTTTATCTGTTTTAATTAATTCAAACTAGCTGTTCAAATAAAGTCATTTCGGACTCTCTTGTGTTTGTTAGTGAGTCGTTTTCGCCAAAATTCTTACAAATAGCTGTTATTACATTCAACAAATATACAGTTATGATACGGCAGGGAAAAATAAATCGATTCAGAAAAAAATCCACCTAGCACTTAACCGTACAAATAGACTTAGCTCGTTCAATTTGTTTGTTAGCTTAGCCACAAAAAGAACAACGTGCTGTGATGATCTCTATACAAATAGATTACCTAACCTTTATTTGGCAAAACTTTTAGAAATATTTTGTCCTAAATTGTTTTTAATTCTTAAACTCATTATTTTATTTTGCATTTTTAACTTTTTGGGATTCGAGCGTCATTGATAAGTATTTTGTAAACAAAACGCGCGTCTGGCGCTAAAAAAAACATTTAATCTTGGTAACTGTGATGAGTTTCTTGATAATGCATATCAAATGATATTGTAGAACCCTTCCGGAGCTACTGAGATCACCTCCAGGTTTTGAAGGTGTTCGTATTGCAGTCTTTAGGTTTCAATGTTGTGTCATATTTACTATAATTTGTCTCTTTATCTGTCAAGTTTTCTGACATGGCGTTGTCAGTTACTTTTCATAAATCTATGAGTTTGATCGTCCCTCTGGTATCTTTCGCTCCTTTTTACTAGAATATGTGCGTTTCTTAGGCACATTAAGCATTTTTAAATCTGGGTTAGCATTTTTTGTCACCTTTTATTTTCATATCAGATACCGCAGAATCTCCTGTTGTCTTGGTGACTGGTCTTGTCGCATCTAATACAACGTATGTTTCATATCCTGAAAATGACAGAAAACATGGACATTCGAATTAGTATTATAAAAATTAGACAAACAAGAAATTGTGGTATCATTGCAAATGAGACAACTCTTCACCAGAGATCAAATGATATAGCCTTTTCCAACTAAAGGGCACCGTACGGTGTTCAACAAGGAACAAACCCCATACGGTAAAGTAAAACTATATAAGGCCCCGAAATGACAAATGCAAAATAATTCAAACGGAAAACAAACTAAAAGAATTGATATGCAAAACGTTGAACCACAACAAATATGATATACAGCAACTGAATAACAAGCTCCTAACTTGGGACAGGCACCTATAGAATGTGGCGGGGTTGAAAATATTCGAAGATGACTACGAATATGTTGTAAGTTTATCCCGTTTGAACAAGTAACTAGATATAACTACATAATATAACTAGTTATTAAAGGTACCAGGATTATTATTTGATACGCCAGACGCGCGTTTCGTCTACATAAGACTTATCAGTGCACTATGCACAACATAGGTTTAAAACCAAACAAGTACAAAGTCGAAGACCATTGAGGACCCAACATTCAAAAAGTTGTGCCAAATTAGGTTATCTAATATGTAAATTGCACATGTAAGTTCATCTGGACCCTCCTCCATAAAAACAAACTTGATAAACAAATACTCATAGGATGAATGAAGAAAAGATCAATATGTCACAAGTTTTAAAAACGTGTATTGATTTGTAACAGTATTGAAAACATTGCAGAAATTATGGCCGGTTCATGTTAACGGTACAATAATCAGAAATGAAAATCACACATACCTAATTTCTTAGCATCCATTGCTGTGTAGTAAACACAGTAATCACGTGCCAGTCCTGTTATAATTAAAGCGTCTATTCCGTCTTCCTGGAGTTTATCGTGCAATTCCGTATGACGGAAACCGCCATTGTCGTAAAATGCAGAATAAGAATCTACCTAAAGTAACACAAGAAAAAGAGATGTAGAATGTTTCGTGTTTGGTATTTGTTTCTATCTTTCTCTTTAATATTTATTGTTTCACTTGCTGTGTTGGTTGTGTTCGTGTCTTACCATAAAAACGAGATACTTAAAAGACATCAACATAAAAGGTAAAACAAAGTTCTGAATTTTTCACTACATAATATATATATATTGAAAACTGATGTTAAACGCGACCTGTTTATAACATATGTATGTTGAAGCATACAATTATTGTAATGTAGAAGTACTAGTTATTAAAACATGATTTTATTTACTTTGCAGATACGGTACATTCCGATTGTTCGAATGTTCTCGTTCCTATAACCGTGATTTTACGATATTTGGTAAGGATGAACCAACGGGCAATTTATTAAGTACTTACCTTGCAGTTATATCCTTTTCTTACAACAAGGTCGGATGGCTCATGAGTCAAGTTGTGTGAAAAGTTAGCTGATGGAGTGTTTATAACACAATGGTCTGGCCACAGGTGCTGTGTAAGATTGTATGCCACTTCAGTGCAGCTGTTGTTTACATCACATAGGGAACCTAATTCAATATATAAATAGATATGAATTACTCAAATGGCAATCTGAAATCACATGTTGGAAAACAAAACACAGGTTTTGAGTAAGATCGTATGCCACTTCAGTGCAGCTGTTGTTTTCATCACATAGGGAACCTAAGTGAATATATAAATAGATATGAATTATTCAAATGGCAATCTGAAATCACATGGAAACAAAACAACGAATTAGCACTAAAACAAAGAAAGATTTAGGTACGAACAACAGTCCAGCCAGACAATTACACTTCTCTTCACTAACGATTCATTCACTTGGATTCATTCACTTGATATGTAGAAGTTTGACAAACACTCATTTGATTATTGAAAAACTTAATAATAAATTGTTCAAATAAGGCCTTTGAAATAGTGTAATTCATTACTTTTGGAGTGTCAAAAACTCGTTGAAAGTATTTGATAAATTGCATGCTTATATTGTTGATTTTGAATCTGTACAAAGTTTTGATTTTTCTACCCTGTATACCACATAGCCTCACATCTTCATTAAAAACAAATTCACACACCTAATGAAATACCACTACGCGAGTAAACAGGCATTTAAAAAGTCAGAATGTAAATACATATGTTCAAACCCTTTTAGGTAATGTTTAAGTAGCAATAAACAAAACAACTATGACAGTTGGACATGCTTTGATACGATATCTGCTCTTGATTGTTTACTAGATTACATCTTTGTTCGCTTTGTATATTCCGTATATCCTCAGTTTATCTGAATTCCAATTGGGACTATCTGTGCATCAATTATTGTAGACCTGTTTTTGTATTGCTATTAGTTACAATTTATGACTCAAATCAGCAAAGACCCATCGAAACAACATTTGATACAACAATTTAATAATACTTTTAGATATTTGAATGATATATTGGCTCTTAATAATGACGACTTCAGTATGTATACTAAATAAATGTATCCTGTTGAACTTACTTGAAAAATAGCTAATAATAACAATGACCACTGCCCTTTCCTCGATCTTGATATCTATATCATTAACGGAAAGCTTCATACAAAAATTTATGATAAAAGAGGTGATTTCCTATCGTTAATTATCCATGTTTAGATGGTTACGGTCCCTTGTAACCTTCTTACGGTGTTCATATATCTCAACTTGTACGATTCGCTCGTGTATGTAACAACGTTTAAGATTTTTAACGAGAGAAATTTATGTATTGCTAAAACATTATTTCACCAGGGTTTTCGATATCACAAACTAGTCAAAACATTAAATATATTGTATCATCGGTACAAGGACATCATTCATAAATATAGCTCAACATGCATACATCTTATACGTTCAGGTATTTCACATAAAAAAAATTATGGTAATATTATTTATAAAGCACAAAGATGTCAGTATTCACCTCAGAAGCTAACAAAACCTTTAAAAAGACTTATTAAGAAAGGATATAGAAGGTATGATACTGTTGTCAGGTCATTAAAGATGGCATATTATGGCTTTAATATTGATTCACTTATAGTGTCCTTGCATCGGAACTTAACACATGCAAAAACCATTGTTTGCATGACACGGGTTATGTTCTTCTCATATATGTTATGATGGTGTGATACTAAACCCCTAACGGGAAGGATTGTGCCTGATATTCATATGATGACGATATATTTTTTCAATCAGTTTAATTTAGGTCAGGAGCTGGCATGTTATATAGTTACAAAATGTAACTGGTAGTTATCTGTTGTTATTTATGTATTATTGCCATTTTGTTTATTTTCTTTTGTTAAATATGCGGACATCGGACTCGGACTTCTCTTGAACTGACTGTTAATTTGCGTATTGTTATGCGTTTACTTTTCGACATTAGCTAGAGGTACAGGGGGAGGGTTGAGATCTCATAAACATGTTCAACCCCGCTTCATTTTTTGCGTCCGACCCAAGCCATGAGCCTCTGGCCTTTTTGTTAGTCTTGGATTTTTTTTACTTTTAGTTTTTATGTGATAATTTGGGGTTAAGTATGACGTCTATTATCACTAAACTGGTCTATATATTTGTTTAGGGGCCAGGTAAAGGACGCCTCCGGGTGCGGAAATTTCTCGCTGCATTGAAGACCTATTTGTGACCTTCTGTTGTTGTCTGTTCTGTGGTCGGGTTGTTGTCTCTTTGACACATGTCCCATTTCCATCCTCAATTGTATTAGTATTCCCATAAATAGAATGGGATTAAAATGTCAAGCTGCTATTTACAGAGTCAGCTCCCGATAGTGTTATGTACATGTATCACCATAACAACATAAAGAGTTGTTTGTTTGTAGGAAAAACACATTTTACGTGTTATACTGAATCGTCTATGGACTCTTTTTTAGATATTGTCAAACATATTTCGTTAAAATATTATAGAATTCAATTCAGAAATTTCTACGTGTTTATTATTCCCATTGTCGTACGTCGCAAAAAAGCAAGAGTAATTATTGTGATATCCGAAAATACTGCTTACAAATTATGATACTGAAATTTAAAATGGGAGTCTTTAAGTGCACCTGAGATCGCCCCCATTTTTTCCCGGGATTCGTGTTGATCAGTCTTATGTTTTTATGTTGTTTATTGTCTACCATTATCTATTTGTTGGTCTTTTTCTGTTTTGGCAATGTGGTTTTGAGTTTATTTTCGGCTTATGAGTTTGAATGTATATTTAGTATCTTTCGCCCCTCTTTAACAGTAAGATTTTTTTTATTGTTACCTGATTTATCATACGAAAGCTGAATGACTTGACCGGCACCTTTATGCTGAGATGCAAACGATATGTGGTCACTGCAATGCCAGTCTTGTGATAAAACCACCAATGAAATGTCTGCTGTATATTCAGACCGGATATTGTTTATTACTGGTATCACCTGATCTCCTTCGGTTACCGCTAGACTTCCACCAGGTAAGAAACAGTTTTGGACATCAATAATCAATAATGCTATCTGTCTTGTACATGTTAAATCCAACAGCAAAATAAATGTTATTGCCCATAACCTGCATATATATCAAATTAAATTGAGAATGGGGAATATGTGCTAGGGAAATCAACCCGAAAAAATAGCAGAACACAGTCAAAGGACACAGTGGGTCTTCAACACAATCTCGTATCCGGATGTGGGTTTCAGCTGGCCCCCTAAACTAAAAAAAGTGTACTAGTTGGGGAATATGTGCTAGGGAAATCAACCCGAAAAAATAGCAGAACACAGTCCAAGGACATCAATGGGTCTTCAACACAGCCAGAAATGTCGTATCCGGATGCGGGTTTCAGTTGGCCCCCTAAACTACGAAAGTGTACTAGTTCAGCGAAAAACATGAAAAGGGAGGTCACTCAAACTCCAAAAAAAATGAATCAAAATTTAAAAACGAATATAGAAGACCAACATTGGCAGAGGTTTCTTATTTGGGACATGCGCAAAAATGCAATGGATAAAACATGCAAGTTTTGTGAGATATCAATCTTTATGACAAATTAAATCATAAAAGTATTATGAAGGCAACAGTAGTATACCGCTGTTCAAAACTCATAAATCTATGGACAAAAAACAAAATCAAGGGAACAAACTAAAACTGAGGGAAACGCATTAAATATAAGAGGAGAACAACGACACAACATTAAAATGCAACACACACACACAGACAGAAACGGACTAAGCATTAGACAAAATCCTATGAGAATAACAAATATAACATCAAAACCAAATACATGAATTTGGGATGGATAAGATAACTTACAAACTCAGACTTTTCGAAAATAATATTTTGTTATATTTTTGTAAAACTAACTTGATTATCCGCTAGTAAATTAAAAATTTGATTAGAAGACAATTTCAAACATACTTTGACTGCTAAGGAAATGATTATATAGCCTAAGTTTTGACCCGCAAAGTGTCCTTTTATTACTTTTTACAATTTTTATTTCTATGAGTACTCAAAATATGACAAAAACTTTTAAAAGCGTTATGATTTTGATAAATATATAACAAATACGACATAATACAATGTATATGGTGTTGCAACTTCAAGCTTTATAAAAATACGCATGTATTTTGAATTTAAACTTCAGAATGTTTGAAACATTAGTAAGATGTTTTAGACAACAACAAAAAAGAATTTAAAGCAGAACAGATACTTTTAAAAAATGACACAAGTTGATGCGTGGAACTTTTCTAGGAGGTTGCTTTTTAAGGTGGTAGGAAGGCAACTTAAAGCAAATATTTATTTTTTATTTTTAACCTTACTTTTTCTTGAATGAAATCCTACAACAAAAACACCAAAATGAGTATCCCATAATCTAACACTAACTAAAGATAAAGATAACAAAAAGTTAAATATATTTCAACAAAATGAATGATTGTATAGAAAGTTAGGTAAATATTTGATCATGTATACATACATTTGTCTACATAATTGTATGCTTGAAATTGAGAATGGAAATGGGGAATATGTCAAAGAGACAACAACCCGACCAAAGAGTAGATAACAGCCAATGTGTGCTTTTCCTGAACTTTTTTTGTATTATATAATACTAGAACATGACCGCGAAATCGCATTCTAATATTGAGCAAATGTTTTGGGTTTCAAAAAAAAATAAGAGTTTTCCGTGGAAAAAAGATTGTTTAAAAGACAAATTTAGGGAGTCCAAAACACTACATTAATACGTCATCTTACAAATATTTCCAACTTTGTATGGTTTCAGAGGAATCACGCCTCAATGAAATTGGTATCTTCCTTAGGTGTATAGATGCTGTATCAAAAATGAAAAGGATGGATTTGAACAAACTTTAAACCACACCACATCTTCCTGTGCATTTAGAAGGTTGGGCAACTCGTCAGTATCTTATTTGGGGGAGGGGTCATACCTATATCTGAGTCCATTTGGTCAGCTGTAAGATTGTGTCTCGAAGACTGTGATGGGGGGAGGGGTCATACTTGTATCTGAGTCCATTTGGTCAGTTGTGATATTGTGTCTCGAAGACTGTGATGGGGGATGTGTCATACATGTATCATAGTCCATTTGGTCAGTTGTGAGATTGTGTCTCGAAGACTGTGATGGGGGGAGATGTCATACATGTATCTTTGTCCATTTGGTCAGTTGTGAGATTGTGTCTCGAAGACTGTGATGGGAGGAGGGGTCATACATGTATCTGAGTCCATTTTGTCAGTTGTGAAATTGTGTCTCGAAGACTGTGGTGGGGGAGGGGTCATACATGTATCTGAGTCCATTTAGTCAGCTGTGAGATTGTGTCTCGAAGACTGTGATGGGGGGAGGGGTCATAAATGTATCTGAGTCCATTTGGTCAGTTGTAAGATTGTGTTTCGAAGACTGTGATGGGGGGAGATGTCATACATGTATCTGAGTCCATTTGGTCAGCTGTGTGATTGTGTTTCGAAGACTGTGATGGCGGGAGGGGTCATACATGTATCTTAGTCTATTTGGTCAGTTGTGAGATTGTGTCTCGAAGACTGTGATTGGGGAGGTGTCGTACATGTATCTGAGTCCATTTAGTCAGCTGTGAGATTGTGTCTCGAAGACTGTGATGGGGGAGGGGTCATACAGGTATCTGAGTCCATTTGGTCAGTTGTGAGGGTTCATTCTCATGTATCCAACTTTTAGAAAATATAGGTAGTACAGGTAAAAAAAAAGTTGGATAGATGAGATCAAAGGTAATCAAGATAAAAAGTTTTTGAATTAGAGTTTGGGTTGATTGACAGGTGAAAAATAAGACTGAAAATTATACGGATTTAATTTTCTGTAGTATTATTTAGCATATATAGCATGTTAAAATGTGCAACTGACATTTAGTTAATGTAATCTAAATCATTTGAAAGTATATTTAAGTTTTTTAACCGTTAATTAAAATGTTCAGACACATTCAAGTAATTAATTAATAAACAAGAAACGTGATATTCTAAAGTGTTATAAACACTGTGCGGGACAAATTTGCAATTCAAGAATTGGCAAATCTGACTTTGTCGGTTGACAAGATATCAAAAGTATTATTTTGCCAAAGTGATAGATAATCAAAAAAATTAAATTTCCCAATATGTCCCAACATGTCGCCGTTGTCACTGTTGTCACCACAGCTGGTTAAAAGTAATTTCCCATGGGAAATTTAAATATTCCCATGGGAATACAGTTCCCATGTGAAAAGAAGAATACAGAGTGTTCTCATGGGAATTTAACTTTTCCGATGGAAACAGTTTATCTTCCCATGAAAACAATTTTTCTACCCATGGAAACATTTGTCAACCTATGGGAACAATTTTTCTTCTCAATAAAACAGATATTTTATGTATGGAACATGTTTTCCACTCCTAGAAAAATAAAATTTGTGGAAAATGCAGGATTTATATTAAGTTATTGCAGAATGCAGGTTTTCTGCGTGTGTGTTGTGAATACAAAATATTCTTTTTTTGTTTTATTGAACTTATTGGAAAATAGATACTAAATGCTTAACAACTTTTTCCGGTGCTTAGAAATACCACAAATTTTTATTTTTTTATTTTTGTTAAAAAAATACAAGTTCCCATATGACTATAACCACGATAACATGTGGAGATAACGTTGATTGCTATAAAAACAAAGTATTTATCAAAACATCTTATGTTATTTGCAAGTGGGAATATAAGGAATAGTATTTTCAAAAAGTAGGAATAGGAGGAAGACATTAATTTATTACCGAATATCAGTATCAAAAATGAGGGTCTGAATGGGGTTTACAGAGTAGAGAATCATGGTAAATAACATAATAAGAAACCTTAACATAAACACAGATGGAATAAATGGACAGATGGATGCAGAAAATTAAAAATAACTGTAGAATATAAAATTATTAGGTAATACTATACTAGTAACACTATATGATCAATCAATGTATTGTCAGAATAAAAATCATATGCATGATATAAGTACAGTTAAATTGAGAAATATATATTTAACAATATTTGTCTAGCGTCAAAGTCAATGAATTTCGGTCCTTCAATACTAGCATACATGTATGTCCATTTGGTTAGAAATACTATATAATGTACTTGGCAAAAAGTAAATAAACGCCTCGTTTCAATTTTGAATTGAAGAATATGATATTTATAGTTTAACACTTTTAATTAGGCCAAACGAAATTTTATATTTCACGCCTCAAAATGCATATCCTAAATGTTTAAAGAATCCTTGGTAGTATAAAATCGTAGCAGAATTGTTAGCAGTTCCTACAATTAAATTAGAAAGAGCAAAATAAATCCCCCTTACATAATTTAGCTATTATCTTTGAAAGAGAAAATCCTTAACACAAATATTTTACCACACATACATGTAATTATGATCACATCATTGCGTCAAACATAAATACGCATGACATATTTGCAACTGGACGTTAAGCGACAAACATTTTTTAAATCATCTTCAAATGAAAGGACGTGAAACAACGAAAAAAACGGTATAAAATGTGAAAACTTAGTTTCTGTCGTAGTACGGAAAAAACAAACTTGCAATACAGAAGATCAAATACGATGCTACGTTCATTTGTTTGATGCAAATGATTTTGGGACAAAATAGGCGGTCCGAATACATGAAATACTGCCCTTGGTGTACTTTGTCATTTCAATTTAGCTTATATAGTAGATCTGATACCCATTGGTGGCCTTCGGTTGTTTTCTGCTCTTTGGTCGGGTTTTTGTCCCTTTGGCACATTCACCATTTATATTCTCAATTTTAGATACCATGAACACGTTGTATGTACTTTATATGTACCCATTGCTGGACTTCGGTTGTTTTCTGCTCTTTGATCGGGTTTTTGTCTCAGCTACTTCCTAATGTATGTAGAGTAAAACTTTGGTAGGCTTGCTTGCTTTGTTTGTATAAATAAAGGCAACAGTAGTATACCGCTGTTCAAAACTCATAAATCCATGGACAAAAAACTAAATCGGGATAACAAACTAAAACCGAGGGAAACGCATTAAATATAAGAGGAGAACAACGACATAAAACTAAAATGTAACACACATAGACAAAATCCCACGAGAATAACAAATATAACATATATATATAACATCAAAACCAAATACATGAATTTGGGATAGACAAGTACCGTGACACGTCTTATCGCAATGTGAATTTACACTCAAAAATAAGAGAAAACAAACGACACAACGTTATAATGTAATACACACAGAAACGAACTATAATATAACAATGACCATATTCCTGACTTGGTACAGGGCATTTTTAAAGGAAAAAATGGTGGGTTGAACCTGGTTTTGTGGCATGCCAAACCTCGCACTTTTATGGCCATATGAAATATAACATCAAAATGACAACACAGGACTACAATATAAATAAATTGGAGAACACAATTGACAAAGAATCACACGAACAACAGCCAACAAAAGGCAACAAGTTCAAAATTTTTATACGCCAGAAGTGTATTTTGTCCACACAAGACCTATGTGTGACGCACAGATACAAAAGTTTGAAAGCCGAAACGAGTACAAAGTTGAACAGCATCGAGGACCCAAAGATCAAAAAGGTTGTGCCAAAAACGGCAAGGGTTTTCTGTTAAGTTACCAGAAAATCCCTATAATTTAGAGTAATTTATACTTTTGCAAACAGTAAATTTAATAAAATGAATATACAAAAGATGTACATGATAAAGCTAACTGTTTATTTAAGCTTTGTAATTAAGATTTTCTATCGCAAAACAATATATATGACATAATTAAACTTGTATATATGTTACAGTAAAAAAGGTGAAATTAGGAATTACATGTAATTACTAAAATTTAGGAATTACATGTAATCCCCGATGCACTTAGTAAATACAAGTAATTCCTAAAACGGCCCAGTTATTACCAGTAATTACTAATTTTCAAATAATTTTTTACACCTATTTACTAACTGTTAAAACAATGTTGTAATTTGGTCAGCTGATCAAAAGTTATGGTAATACTAACTAGAAAATTAGCGACTAATCTTAAAAAGATGATCAACCTAAAATGTACCTTTTTTGTTATAGGTGCATTAGCTACGAGATATAAAAAAAAAATAAATAGGATTTTGTTTATCGTTAAATCATTAATGAAATTGATATAATTAGTTAAATTATAATTCAATTTTAGCAGCCAGTCTGGTTCTATTTTGTCAAATAAGCTGAGGAACATAGTTGATGAGTTGTGCACTTGTAAGTTAAAAATTTGACCTCATTGAATACGTATTCATGTGACCTTCAATTCAACCCCTGCTGGAGATTGGTTATCGATATATTCTTGTAAAATTGTAAGGGTTTCGTGGAACCCAGTGCCTCGCCTACTTTTGCTGTTAGTTGCAGGCTCAACAAAAATGGAGAAAAAAATCCTCTAGATACTTTCTTTTGACTAGTACTGTAAGCAGCTTCTGTCCAAATTAGTACGAATCCAGGAGGTTTTATGAAATTTAATAAATGTTTTAAAAACTGTAACTGCAGAGTGTATGTAATGTTAACTGAAAAAAATAGTCCATTTATAAGTTATATACGAAAAAAGGATTTTTTGTTTACAAATATTACCTCTGAATCGATTGTCTTATGATCATAAACAAGCTTCTGTACAAGTTTGGTAGAAATCCAGTATATTTTGAGACACTTGTTAACATTTTGAAAACTTTTACCACAGTGTGAATGTAATGCTACCTGGCATAAAAACTATTTTCATTTATAAGTAAAATACGGAAAAACTTAATTTTATTTTTTACAAAATTTACTTCTTGAAATTTATCTTATGATCTTAAAAAAGCTTCTGTTCAAGTTTGGTATAAATCAAATCATGGATAATTTAGGAAAGTTATCGAAATTTAAAAAAACTTTAACCATAGAGTGAAAATTTGTTGACGCCGCTGACAACGGAATGTAGGTTGGTTTGATATGTCTCGCTTTTGCGACAAAAGTCTCAGACTCGACAACAAGGAAAAGAATGTCAACATTGAAAGTAAAACAAAAGGGATAGACCATTTAGTAGACTTATTCAATCCACAAAAAGATCATTCTTATACAGCAAAACATGATGATAATATTTTGTTCAGGTATATAAGCTTAAAGGAGTAGGTTCAGTAAGACCCCTTTTTGACCCCAAAATATAGCAGTTTTAAAAAATTGTTTAAATGTTAACTTTTATTTATTTTTTGGAAGGTATAATGCCTGTGCTACATAAATATTGCCTGTTTTTGGCATTAGAATGCACACATATCGGGTACTTGCATCATTAAGTCGTGCTAAATTTTTGAAATCTTCACAATTTCAGCATTTTAGTTAAATTTTAGACGGTTTCCGAAAGTGGCCGCATTCGTGTTCATTCTTGATATTGAAATGTAAGTTGTGTTTAATGATAATACATAACATATATAAAGGTCGAGGATGAACACGGATTCGGCCACTTTCATTTTTGACAAAAACTATATAAAAAGTGACAGTTTTTGGCATATTTGATAGATTTTTCCTATTTGAGCTAGAATCGGAGCGTTTTTAATGAGCCAATAGTCAGTTAAAATCTTTTACAAAAAATAATTGAATCAATTGAAATAGACATTTAAGTGTTTAAAAAGTGTCCAAAATCTTTCGTCAGATGAACTTGAAATTTGAGGCCAAAACTGGCCCTTACCGGACCTACTCCTTTGGAGGTCTTAAAAACTCATAAAAAAGAGAACACAGACATATAAAAATGTGACTCTTAACCCAATCAATTTGTATAAATTTGTTTGTGAAGAATGTCAGATTCATCGCAAATGTCTGACAAAAGAAGTCGTAGTTAAAACTATTTCGTAAAACTTGAGGAATTTAACTCGTATCATTGGGCACGTTGAAAGGCAAACTATGCCTGATGGAGATTTTAATTTAACAAAATTAAGAAATTTTAAGAATTTTCAAGATCATTTAAACAAATTTGGCATACTCAAACGTCTATCATGAAAAAGAGCTGGCGAAGTTGCCAATAAACTTCTCAGAAATATATTTCTCAATTTTGTGGATTGTCATTGCCTTGCATGCTGAACATGACTTTTAGGGAGTTTCAAAACTTATAAAACAACCATTTTCAGTTTCAATTCAAAAACAATAAAGAGTATACACTTTTGATGTGTCTTATATTCCTTAATCCTTAAGTTAGCCCTAAAAATCCCTACCCCATTACCTTCTTATTTGGTATCTTGAATTATGTCTTTAATTTTAAAACAAAAATATCAAGATAGTAAATAGCTGTAAAAATGACAAAACAAATCAGTGAATACCAGTAATCACTGAAACAACTAGTAAATACATGTAATTACTAAAGGGGCTAGTAATTACTGGTATTTCACCTATTTACTGTAACATATATAATATTGAAATTCAATTGGACACTTTCCCAAATAACTGTACAATATACAAACAAAGCAATCAAGCTAACCAAATATAAAAAAGAAGATGTGGTATGATTGCCAATGAGACAACTATCCACAAAAGACCAAAATAACACAGACATTAACAGCTATAGGTCACCGTACGGCCTTCAACAATGAGCAAAGCTCATTCCGCATAGTGAGCTATAAAAGGCCCCGATAAGACAATGTAAAACAATTCAAACAAGAAAACTAACTGCCTTATTTATGTAAAAAAATGAACGAAAAACAAATATGTAACACATAACCATGTCTTAATCTACATGCTGTAGGTAAATAGCTGTAAATGAAAAAAAAAATCTCGTTTCCTTTCCATGTGGGTTCGAATGGGATTATCAGAATAGATAATTGTAGGCGATATATATCAAATTAAGGACAAAATAAATAGAGAAAAAGACAAACTCTACATGAAAATAAACAATGCAGAACACTGGGGTTCGAAATTATAAACAAAAGAGAAAAATGGTATAAATCAATAAAGTATATTGAAATGTAGGACCTCATTGTTTGCATCCTATTCTATACTCGTATTCGTAATCATGGTAATGTTCATGTATTGAAGCATTAAATAAAACCACTCTGAAAAAAAAAGAAAGTAAACAAGTACAAACAATTCTCTTACCAGTACGGTGATACCATTATAATGTCCAAATTATTCTGTAACTAGATAATTTTACATTCTTCTGGATGTAAGTATTGCAATCACTTAATTTCTCGGAGGCTCCCGTGGGTTAATTTGATAACGTCTTCTGGATGTAAGTATCGTGATCACTTAATTTATCGGAGGCTCCCGTGGGTTAATTTGATAACGTCTTCTGGATGTAAGTATCGTAATCATTTAATTTCTTGGAGGCTCCAACAGGTAAATCTGATAACGATGAGATAGAAGTAACTCATTCGTCTCAACTCGGCCAATTCCGTACCCTGATAGAATGAGAGTAGCGGATTCTAGCGAGGATTTCCGAATGAGTAGTTACTATCTTGTATGAAGAGGATTTACGTAATACTTATAAGTTAACCATTCACAACAGAAGGGTGAAGTGGATTTTTAAAGGACTTGTCATCTCTATGGATATTTTTAAAATCTTTTAGTTGATTTATAGATATAACTCGATAAACGTCAATCATAACTTGAAGTTATATTTTGTCATAAAAAAAACGCTTGTTTGCACAGTTCAAATTCATTTAAAAAGACATTGTGAACGTGTATAATTATAATGCACTGCATTTAATTTTAAATTCTTTTTTATTTCCTTGGATTGTTCTTTTTTGCATGATTTTACAAAAATATATGTCCCACTAAATACCCCCCTCCTTTCTCCTCATGTGTCATTTTGTCATACCCATAATCTACTGACATTACTATTAATTATTTGAAAAAATGAAAGCTTTCATTATTGTTGCTATTTTTTGTAGGACGGACTGGTTTTTTTTTATATAAAAATAAGAAGTCTAGGTATGATAGCCAATGAGACAATTATCCACCAAAGTTGAAATGAAGTGGATGTTAGTAATTCAACGGCCTTCAACAATGAGAACAATGAAATGGGGGTCAATGTGCACATTTTGTTAATGCATTCACATGGATAAAACCAGAAGATTCCGAATATCTGACAAAAATACCAAAAAAATGACAAGCGAATTTCCTTCATAAGCCAAACTAAAGATCAAATAATAAGTTAATCAACTAGTTGGTCAGAAACAAAGTCTGCATCACTATTCGGGTAATTAATATAAATTTCACGAGTGTATTTATATAGTAATACGCCTTTCATCTAATCGAACAATATTTGTATACATAGATATAGGAAGATGTGGTATGAGTTCCAATGAGACAATAATTATTGATAGTTTTACAATCGATTTAAGTGTCACCACAAATATGACTTACCGGGTTTGTAATAGCCCTACAGGTGCCACATGTGGAGCAGAATATGCTTATACTTCCGAAACACCCGATATAATCCCAGTTTTTTGTGAGGTTCGTGTTGCTTAGTCTTTAGTTTTCTCTGTCGTGTCTCAGTGTGTACTATGATTATTTATCTGTTTGTCCTTTAAATTTTTAGCAATGGCGTTGTCGGTTTATTTTCTATTTATGAATTTGACTGTCCCTTTGGTATCATTCGCCCCTCTTTCAATTCCCCCATCTTCCATCCAAGGAATGTAAACAATGTATAAATATGTTTTTGCGTTGTTTTCTTGATAACGTAAACCATTCATCTTCTGTTTTGGTATTTCATCTTAAGATACTTTCGTCTGAAGTATTATTGTCTGAAATTCATTCGATTTCAAAAGTTAATTTGTAAATAGCAGCTCGGCCGAGGTAAGTTTGGAATAGACAAAAAAGTACAATACTAGTAATGAATCACGATCAATTATCATCACTCCAACCTGATAATGAATGTCCAATGGAATTTATTAATACGTACAGTTGGGTGCAAACCAAGCATTACATAAAGTAAACCATGTTAACGCGGCGTGCACATATTTCGTTAGTTGACTTTAAATTTCGCGTTTACTAGTAAACGCCCGTTTACTTCATTTACGTTAACGCGGTCAAAATGGAAAATTTTAATGTCTACTCGAGTAAACGCGCGTTTACTCTGTGTCCGTTTAGTCAGTAGTAAACGGCCGTTTTCTTCAGATTTCACTAGTTTAATTTTACGTGCACGTAAAAGTAAACGGGCGTTTACTACAGATTTCTTAATTGTATTTTTACATGCACTTGAGAGTAAACGCGCGTTTACTTTTCGCGTTAACTAATTGTGTATATTATAAAATAATTGTCGGATGCATTTGTACATTTATTTACGTTGTTGAAATGACTTAATATTTTACGTATATGTGTTTTGAACCTTAACAATCAAAAATACTTTTTATTAGAAATATAAACATTTATTAATTGCAAAAAAAGTCAGGTCCAAAAACTTTCAACAGCGGATTTTCTATTTTTCTGTTCAAAATTGACATGTACAAATATCGACTCACAATTAAACTGGCATATTTAAAAAAAAAATTTTCAATAAATTAATTAAAGAAGTGTCATTTCATTAAATGCAATCGTCAATATGTTGATCGAAAATGGACAGATGGATATTTTGATGTACCTTATCATGTGATATATTAGGTCAGTGTATCAAGGATACGAGTACAATCTACGTTAACGCGCGTTTACTACAAACAGTAAACGGGCGTTTACTTTTTTTTTACAAAAATAGAAGATACGCCTTTTTCGCGTTAACGCGACGAAACGAGAAAATAAACGCCCGTTTACTCTTTACAAAATTAGAAGACACGCGGTTTTCGCGTTAACGCGGAGGTAAACGCGAAAGTAAACGCCCGTTTACTACTTATATGTCTACTAAAATTTCGTAGTTAACGCAGAGTTAACGCGGAGTTTACATGAAGTGCACGCGAGTAAACGCCGCGTCAACTTTTTAGGCCCGTTTACATGTAATGCTTGGTCTGCACCCAACTGTACATTATTTTTGCAAATAATTCCGATCAAGCTCCAATTTCCCTTAACTAGTACATTTACACCATTTTATTTAAGGGCCAGCTAAAGACCACCTCCGAGTGCGGGATTTTCTTGCTACGATGAAGACCCATTGGTGCTCTTCGGCTGTTGTCTGCTTTTTTTGGTTGGGTTGTTCTTATATGCATGATTTTTTTATTAGCTGTAAGTGGCTTTGAACTAGCTGTCAGATAACTGCGAGTACCCTCAGATTTGTTCCTAGTGTCTTTTTATTGTCGGGATGTATAAATACCCGACCACGTCCATGCACTTGTATTTTTATCCATCTGATGAGTTAAGCCTTTTTCAACTGATTTTCATAGTTCGTTTCGTTCTTATGTTGTACTGTTATACCACTGTCCCAGGTTAGGAGAGGGTAAGGATACCGTCAACATGTTTAACCCCGCCACATTATTTATGTATGTGCCTGTCCCAAGTCAGGAGCCTGTAATTCAGTTGTTGTCATTTGTTTATGTGTTACATATTTGTTTTTCGATCATTTTTTTACATAAATAAGGCCGTTAGTTTTCTCGTTTGAATTGTTTTACATTGTCATATCGGGGCCTATTATAGCTGACTATACGGTATTGGCTTTGCTCATTGTCGAAGGCCGTACGGTGACCTATAGTTGTAAATGTCTGTGTTATTTTGGTTTCTTGTGGACAGTTGTGTCACTGGCAATCATACCACATCTTCCTTTTTATATTGTTGTCTCTTTGACATATTCCCGAGTTCCATTCTCAATTTTACTAAAAGTGACCGTCTTTTAGTGAGATGAGATTTGTTGTAGCTCCGTGTTGAAGGCCTCACTGTGATTTTGATATGAGGAACTGCAACAAAAGCGCTGTTCCTTTGCTTATTGTGTGTTATTTTGTTGTGTATGTATTGATTTTGTGTCATGTATATACACACTATATTCTTTCTTTTAAGAATTGATATAATTATATCCCTTTAAGCAGCCTCCACTATATAGAAGTACTGTTTCACAAAAATTAGAAAAAAACTCAGATGACTGCTTCGTGCAATTGGGTGCACTCAACAAAATTAGATAAGCTGATATGAGAAGTAAGTAGGTCAAGGTCAGAGTGAATGTCTTATACTGATCTAAAGGACCAGATAAAAAACAATATTACAATCGCATGTATCAACGATATTGTAGTCATGTTTGAACATCAATCGGCAATCCTCGGGTGAGTCCGCTACTAAATCGGCCGAGTTGTGACGAATGGTTTAAACATATCATGCATTGTATATGCTCCTGGGGACGTCAGGCCACACATGGTTTTAGAGGTGATGTAACATCATAATTATCAAGAAGACATGTGACGTTATCATGGTTATGTATTGTCCCCTTGACGTATATTATTTTTTAACTTCTCTGTAACCTTTGTACTTGGTTTTATGATAATAAACTATCTATCTATCTAAGTATAATTATAGCATAAGTATTCAAAGCAGGCCATTGGTTTTCCTTGCTTGAATTGTAATATTTTTTGTTTTGTATGATCCCACAGATTTGGTTTTGCTTATTGTTGAAGGCCCATGTTGACCTACATAGGTTAATAGACCAGCGTTAGTAGGTCGCTTGTGTATTAATTCGCCGATTCAGAATCTAATACATCCTGGGTATAATTTTTAAAAGTGTACAACAAAACGTCCGGATTGGTTAAAAATGCAATATACAATGGAAATTTAACCAATGACGTGACGTTAATTTCATTTTTGGGTACGAACAATGAAATTACCCATGATGCTTTAGATTCTGAAAGGGCCAATTATTTGTAGTCTCAATGGTTATTATACCAATACTATATTCTATTCTTTATATGTAAATAAATACATTCTCTGCATATTAAGAGCCAATGCAACAACTCTTCGGTTGGCCCGTAAGTGTCCAGTTGCATGAATTTATTTCTGTCCATTTTCAATAATATTTGCCATCGGCAGTCCAAATAATCGTAACATGGACCCCCGAAGGCATGCAAATATTGCAAGACCTACCTTTTGTATTTGTAAATTTTTATCGTCATGAAAATGTTTACAATATTTGCCACTGGACGTTAAGCAAAACTGTTTGTTTACATAATAATAATAGATAAAAATTTATATTGAAGATTAAAGACATATTCTGTTCTGTTCTGTTTTGTTATAGAAAATCTCCCCTTCAAAGGAGCACTTCGCACAATGTAAAATTAATAATATACTACAGTGAAGCAGACATATTTATTATGTAAATAAGGTTTGTGTACAAATAAACAAATATCATATTACATGTATTCATATACAAATGATTCTCCAACCTTCCTTGACATCACTTTCCCCCAATATTAACTCGCATTAAAGAATCATGGTTCATGTTAGAATTTATAAACTTACACATACAACCGTCTCAACAATATCAGAAGACAATATCACTTTTATCCTGAGCCATTTATACATAAATGGAGATATGCATACAGAACGTTACAACAAATACAAAATTATATAAATATATACACACAGTTTAAATTGAAAGTTCATTTGCTAAGTAAAAATCACAGATAACAACTCCTTTTTTTGTGCAACTCATCACAACCTTAATTGATTGACATTGAGTGTGTTATAAATGATTTTTATGCAATATATGTATGCATATGATTGCAAACATTGATTCAGGTGATTAAAAAACGGATAAGTCACGCGACGGAAAAAAGAATTAATCACGTGACAAAAAAAAGGATAAATCACATGACTGAAAAACAGATAAATCACGTGACAAAAAAAAAGGATAAATCACATTACTGAAACCAAGGATAAATCACATGACTGAAAACAAGGATAAATCACGTGATAACTTTAAACCAGATGCGATAAAAGAAACTCATGATAAACATATCTTATTTCATGCAAATCAAAATAAGAATTATGTCGTAAGATGATGAACTTTCAATGCTTTTTCATACTGTTTATGAAAAAACAAAATGATAAATACGCAAAACAATAAATATCATTTAAAACTCATGTTCAAGTACTAGTAGATGCTTTTATGGCATTTGAAAACTAAAGGTTCGTGCTACTTTTTGAATAATTTATGCAGAGACATATATCTAATGCGTTTCCCTCGGTTTTAGTTTGTTATCCCGATTTTGTTTTTTGTCCATGGATTTATGAGTTTTGAACAGCGGTATACTACTGTTGCCTTTATTTATACAAAAGAAACTGCCTTGTATTGCATTGGACCATCCAATTACTGCCAACACTTATGTCCGTATGGAGAGAACTTATTTGGAATATAAGTACTAAAATAACCATCACTGGAAGTTAAGCGTACACATTTTCACCTTTGTTTTACCCGCCTGCGGGTCATAATTAATTTTGAAATTTGAAATTTGTTATAAAATGTGAAATTTGGACGAATAAAAAAATAAACTATATTTGAATACTTGACAATCTGGACCGAAGACATGTCGGACTAAGAATACTGGAACCAATTTTAAGACAACTTGAACAAATTATGAAGGTAATACAAAAATATTTGAGAGACGAACTAAACAACTTGTTATATTTTCATGCAGTGATCTAGACAGGTTAAACTATTTGTTGTTTTATTTATTTTATGAATATATGGTCGAGATAAATATACCTGAAAGTCGACAAAATGATATTTTTTGCTAAATGGTCCAGGTTTTCTTTGGTTCGTGTTGTCCTGGCTGCATGATACAAGCATGTAAATCAATTTGGAAATAGCTCGCCATGATTAAAAGCACAATACAGCTGCGTATATCAAAATAGCTAATCATCAACATTAAATAATTGATTTTACATTATAATATACACTACTAGGTCAAAAATAAAATATTGTTTGTTTCCCCTCACACGACCGACCCGGTAAAATCACCGCGACACGAAAAATTTTATTGGCCATTCTTGTCCACTGTTTTTTTGTTTGCTATGTTGGTTATTGGTGTTATCTTTCCGATGCTGTAGTCAACAAGCGTTGGTTTTTGGTGATACCTTTCCGATACTGTAGTCAACGAGGGATTTAAATCAAGGCATTTTCGCAAGGAAGCGTTTACATGATTCTGAATCAAGGAAACAAACAAAATGCTTTGCCACACGATTTGTTTGCGTGCAAGTGTGATCTTTTTTGAAAATAAAAAAAAAAACTTAAGCATCTTTCAACCCGCTGAGTGCATCTTGATTTGTTTTGTGTCTAACCTCTGTTCTTGTTTAGAGAATAAAATCTTTAAAGACTTTGAGTAAAAATGGTCTGAATCGTGCTTTAAAATATATCTACTTTGTCTTTGAACAGGTTGTGCAAAAGTCAGGAAATGTGGGATACATGTATTCCCTGCTATCAGGGAACGTCCCTGTTTGCTGGTGTTAAAAAAAACCCAGTTTAAATGGGATTTCCTTTTTCAATTTATGGCATGCAAATTACAAAAGGGCACGGTTTAACGGTTATAACTTCATCAGTAGAATTCCATACCCAACTATATCAGTCCTACTCTGGACCGATAACTCTGTCGATAGATATTATAGGGATACAATATTGTTAAAATCAGAGCAATCGTATTATACGTCTCTGTTGAAATGTAAACAATATTTTTTTTTACAAATATTAAACATTATGTCGATTCATTGAATTCTTAGATTAAGCTTAAAATATTGAATTAAAAAAAAATTATTAAATCATATGCAATGAAATCTCGTTGAATTTCTTATAAAATAAAAAAAAATCCATTTGAATTAAAATTTGAAACATAATATTTCTTTAAAATAGTTATGGAAAAATGAAAATATTTGAATATCTTTTCAGCAAAAAATATTTTTTAAAAGACATATTCATAATATTCATATTTTCTTAAAGTTTATTATAATAGATACTTCTTCTGATTTGAAACGGGAAATTAAGAAAAGTTTATTTGTACATTTATGAAAACTTTTGTACATCGCAAAATTTAAACTCTGGTAATACATGTATACACAGGATGTTTAATGTCACCTGGTTTGCACGTCTACCTGACAATATATTGTTATGTAACAGTATAACCCAAGTCATAGTTCACCTGTTCTGTAAAGGGATGCAATTTTTAAGGTATATAATATTTATCTATATTAATTGTTGGGCATTGTTTTTTTTTCTCATGGGATGAAAACATTTTTTGTTCTAAAAGGGATGTATAAATATACCCCTGTAAATTGTATAAATATATATCTAAAGAAAAATAAAATATACAGAAAAAAACACCTTTAAAAAAGAAGAGAAACATTTTATTATAATTTTATTGTAAACTATCCTGGATATCCATGATATCTGTCAAATAAATGTTCCCGTGTCACACTTAAACTATTTTTTTTTTTATCAAGAAATTTTGAAATCAATCATATCGAAATATCACCATTTAAAGGAACAGAAACCTCAGAGATTCTGCATGAAACTATTAATATAATCTAGGAAAGTCTTACTATACAAATCATTGATTTGATGCAACATTTCCATATACATCATCCGCCATTTTAAAAAATCCAGAAAAAATCCCTTTTTTAAATCGATGTTTGACAGACTTTGACTTGAAATTAAACAGTGTTAATTAGTATTCTTCGCCAGATATATGTTTTAATATACTTAATCGATTTCCAAAGTTTGTTTTTTTATGTACGGAATTTCTTTATTTGTCGTACAAGTAGACATGGGTATCGGTAATTTAACATGGAAGCAACGGAGAAATGACGAGAAAAATGCATGTTTTTACAAGTCTAAATTGACCGACTTTAAAATTTAACTGTTATGACCAACATTGTTTGATAGAAATATGTTTAAATATCAAGGATTGATTTGCAAAACTTAGAAAACGGGTCAGGTTTATGAGAAAATTAAACTTTATTGAAGCATCTATGCATTTTATATGGGGAAAATATGATACAAAATGGCGGCTAGAATACGTCACAAAAGTCACGTGATGTCTAACTTAGTTGGATATGGTAAATACATATAAAAAGTATTTTAGGAAATACAAAACATGAATATAAAGGGAAGTCTTGTTTCTTCTAGAACTCGAAAAAAAAATCTTTGTTTAGGAATCAATTGACCAAGCTGCATGATCCAGGTGTAACTAAACACAACTAAATTATGTTCACTTCTATTGAAATTTTTTATTCATGGAATTTTAATTCCCAAGTGATTAACATCCATGTATCTTTTTGTCATCTCATTATTGATGATCAAGGTATGAATTGGTGAACAAACGAATTGTTTTGTTGTGAGTTATGCATCAAATTAGATTTGAGATAACCTTGATTTTTTAACTAAAAAAACACTTACTATCATTAAGCATTGTTATTACAAGTAGAATATGCGCTTTCGTAGATTTCATTACATTAAATGAATAGGAAAATAAGGAGGTCCCTGTATACTATTTTTTTTTAACACCAGAAAACTGGGGTGTACACTGAATAAGAATACAGGGAATACTCCACTTTTCTTGACTTGAACCTTACCTGTTGAATTTTGTACAAATTCAATATACAAAACCATATCAAGGAATAAAATAAAATAATTTGCCTACATACCTACCTATACCCTAACAACCTCAGTCGGGTAATGGGAAACAAAGATATTTTTAATGTTCGCCCTAGTGTTACCTTTTATCAACACAACATTCTTACATGCATTTATATAACATTGTATAAACTATCAATGAAAGACAATTAATAAACAAATCTTCAAATCATTTAAAATGTCAATACCAGGCTATGAATCAAACCTAATTTAGAAAACATTTGTTGTTTTATGCACACCTTTGTCATAAATGTATGTTCTCTTTTCTAGTTTCCTTTAACAACAACAACGCTAGAGTTATATATAGGAACCAGATTGGTGTACAAAGATGTATTTTTCCTGCGTTCCTATTATACTATATAACTAATCCAAAAGAAGACTTTCAATTTAAAACAATGGGAGAATAAATTTGTAAGGAAGAAATCTGAACAAAAATACTAAGCAAAGGTATGGCAAAATATCAGATAATTAGAACAACATTCCAGGTTTAAAAAAAATGACGTATACTTTCTATTACGGAAATAGTCGAGTACATACGATTACAACGGAAAAAGTGGAGTACTTACGATTACAACAGAAATATTCAAGTACAAACGATTGCAAAATTGGATTTTACGCATACAAAAATCCACATTGAGATACACGTCTTAATATTATAATTGTGTATCACCTTTTTGAAGTTTACCAATGTCATTGTTTTCAGAAGACTTAAGTTTAATGTCTTGTAATTGTATTGATATTTGGGGTTGTACAGAGTCTGATTTAGAAGTTGAATCACTCTTTATTACAGAAATGTCAGAAACTGATTCACTGTCAGTATTCACGTCAGATTGAATAAAATCTGCCGTATCGTCTATGTTCTCCTTTTTCTGCTCAGTTATACGTTCGATTTTTGTTTGATTTTTACTAGTTCCGGCAGATTTGGATGCTGAGATATTTTTTGACGTAGCACCTACTGCCATATCGCCCTGTTCTTATTCGTCACTAATTATATTTAAGATTGGTTCAGCATAGCTATTCCTATTCGACCAAGACCCAAGGTCCGGTAAAGAAAAGTCACTATTTGTTCTTTTAATTAATTTCCTATACTTTGGAACCATGAACTCCGTTTATCATCTTCCGATATCGTATTAAGACTCGTTCGGGACTGACCAATAACGGATATGTGAAGAGATTCCCATTTCTCTCCTGAACCAGAACTTTCTGGTCTAGCTGATTTAGCAAATATTTGCCATTTAGCTTTAATGGCTTCCGCCTTTATTAGAATACTGTCTTTCTTTTTTTTGAAAGACAATTAATAAACATTGCGTAAACAAATCTTCAAACCATTTAAAATGTCAATACCAGGCTATGAATCAAACTTAATTTAGAATTTTCTTTTTTTATTATGCACACCTTTGTCATACATGTATGTTCTCTGCATGTCTTAACTGTGATATAAAGTATCTTGGTTTCCTTAAACAATAACAACGCTAGAGTAATATATAGGAACCAGATTAGTGTACAAAGATGTATTATTCCCGCGTTGCGTTTATTAATAAACTATAACTTATAAACCAAAAGAGGACTTTCAATTCAAAACAATTGGAGAACAATTTTGAAGAAGATATCTGATAAAATTTTAATCAAGGGTTTGTAAAATATAAGACAATTTGAACAACATTCTAGGTTTTCAAAAAATGAATGGCGTATACTTTCTATTACGGAAACATACGATTATAATGTAAATAGTCGATTACATACGATTACAACGACAATAGTCGAGTACATACGATTACAACGGAAAGAGTCGAGAACATACGATTGAAAAATTGAAATCTAGGCGTACAAAAATCCACAATGATATACAAGTCTTAATATTATAATTGTGTATCGCCTTTTTGAAGTTTACCAATGTCATTGTTTTCAGAAGACTTAAGTTCAATATCTTGTTATTGTATTGACATTTGGGGTTGTGAAGAGTCTGATTTAGAAGTTGAATCACTCTTCATTAATTTATAGAAATATCAGAATCTGATTCACTGTCAGTATTCACTTCAGATGGAATAAAATCTGCCGTATCGTATATGTTCTCATTTTTCTGCTCAGTTATACGTTCGATTATCGCCCTTGTTTCATTTTTACTAGTTCCGGCAGATTTGGATGCGGGGATATATTTTGACGTAGCACCTATTTTCATATCACCCGGTTCTAATTCGTCACTAATTATATTTAAGATTGGTTCAGCATAGCTATTCCTATTCGACCATGACCCAAGGTCAGGCAAAGAAAAAACACTATTTGTCCTTCTCATTTTTTCCCCTATACTTGAAACAATAAACTCCGTTTATCAACCTCCGATATCGTATTGAGGCTCGTTCGGGATTGACCAATAACGGATCTGAGAAGAGATCGCCATTTGTCTCCTGAACCAGAACTTTCTGGTCGACCTGATTTAGCAAATCTTTGCCATTTGTCATTAATGGCTTCTGCTTTTGTTAGAATACTTTCTTTATTTTCTTTACTTTGTTATAATAGTTCAATCGCTTTCAGTGCTTTTTTACTTCGCTTCCCGCTCCCCCTACTCACTTTTCGACATTTTCCTTCCTTTACGGAAGCCTTTTTCTGACTGCCTTCCTTTTCCAGATCCTTGGCTAAATCATGGAATTTTTTCAAGAACTTGCCACATAGATTTCCAGTGTGAGACATGTCTCTGCATTTGTTCCTCAGAAGTTTTTTAATGGTTTTCTTTCGTTTCACTATCGGTGAATCGTCCATTGTCACACTCCTATCTTCTTCACCATCGCTACCTATCGATAAAAATCAAGCGGGCATCTTTGTCATCCTCAAACCTTTGCATTCCCTAAACGAGTTGCACTTTGCTTGTTATGTCCATTGATGCAACCTCGTTCTGATTCGGTCTCATACAGTTGACTTCCGGTGATGCCATTATAGGGGTAAATTCAGTAAATAAATATACGTCATCAGGGACCGCCCATTTGGGGGAGAGCTTTCTGTCTAAAAGTGAAGTCATGTGCTCTTCTGATTGGTAGATAATGTTTGTAATAAATATTTTATGGTAGATGGATCAAAACTAGAGTTGAAAAAAAAAAAAAAATGCTGAATGTACTATTTTTTCCCCCTACAGGGTTGAAAAGTAATGGGGGTCAGTATCGGAAATTCAGTGCGAATCTACATTGTTTGTAAACAAGGCCATGTGAATGCCCAAAAATGCCGCATGACCCTATGTTTTTATTGTTGCAAAAGATAGAGCTACAGTTGTACTTCCATGAATGATATATGAAAGTTTTTAATTTCTAAAGGTAAATCAGGTATAAATGTATTTCCACACATAGATTAGCATTAAAGTCAATGGGAGATGTTTTACTGAATTTACCCCTATAGGAAAATATGCACTTTTTCACTGTACTTGTCCAAGGCCACACAATAATCACAAAACTCATTTCCTGTAAATGTTAATGTAATGGAAGGATTTTGGAACCTTTTAAAGTTGCTTTTTACACAAATTTCTATCTTTAACTGCGGCTATCCAGGATGCACTCAGTGTACTGTGAGAGAAGCATGGAGTATATGGTAAAAATCAGTTTTTGTGTCCAGATTGAAAGAAACAATAGAAAATACACTTGAGAGTTATGATATCAATGAAAGGCATAAATATTCTCCCCATTTACATCATATTTTGCACATATTTCTCCTCATAATGTATAAAATCATATGAAAAAAATGGATTACCTCCCTTTGACATAGTGTGTTTTTTTTAGCTGTGTTCCCCATGTTAAGTTGTAGAACAAGTGTTTAATAAGCACTTTTCTAGTATTTTAACACTCGAAAAATCTAACCGCATGAAGGTATTCATTTATTTTTACATAACGCATTGCGTTTCTTTATTTAAAGAATATACTAGACAACTTTTCATGATAACATGTCCTTCATCTATGAAACAAGTGTTGAAATGTTTGTAATTGGATTTTTATGTTAAATAATGGCTTTTAAATATTCTAAATTGTTACTTGAATCTCCAAAATGTAAAGTTTGGTAATACCTAATCTTATTTTTTCATATTTGGCACTTTTTTCTACTTCAGTTCTGGCTGTCTAGTTTTGGCGAAGAACCCATCCTGATGTTGGGGTAACAGGAATTTCTGCAGAGTGATTGTCAATGACATTTTGTGAAATTTACAAGTAATTAAAACACAGATTTAGTATAATGAAACATAATTGTTGTTTTATTTGGTATGATACTGCTTAAAAAAGCCTTTGAAAAGTCTTCTTGTGGTCTTTTCATGGTATTTAATCAAAAACCTCCATATAAGGAAAAATCTAACTAAGAGTACACCAAGACTTAAGTTTCTAGATGTACTTGCAATACTGGTCAAAGCAAACACAGAAAACAATTCATATTTATTAAACATAGTATTTTGCACCATTCTTTTAAAAACAGTCAATGCGCAACGTTTATATACCAAATATACATTGGCCGCAGTATGGGCTATAGTATAAATTTTGCTCTATCTTTACAAATTCAGCATTTATGAAGGTTGTATTGAAACTGGAACTTGGAAATTGGATACATTACATGTTTATTACAAAAAAAGTTGGTAAAGAAGTAAAAAAGTCCCTTATAGGGGTAAATTCAGTAAATAAATATACGTCATCAGGGACCGCCCATTTGGGGGAGAGCTTTCTGTCTAAAAGTGAAGTCATGTGCTCTTCTGATTGGTAGATAATGTTTGTAATAAATATTTAATGGTAGATGGATCAAAACAAGAGTTGAAAAAAAATAAAAAATAAATGCTGAATGTACTATTTTTTTCCCCTACAGGGTTGAAAAGTAATGGGGGTCAGTATCGGAAATTCAGTGCGAATCTACATTGTTTGTAAACAAGGCCATGTGAATGCCCAAAAATGCCGCATGACCCTATGTTTTTATTGTTGCAAAAGATAGAGCTACAGTTGTACTTTCATGATTGATATATGAAAGTTTTTAATTTCTAAAGGTAAATCAGGTATAAATTTATTTCCACACATAGATTAGCATTAAAGTCAAAGGGAGATGTTTTACTGAATTTACCCCTATATGCAACAAGGTACCGATTCGGTGAATTATCATCGATATAAACTATATCAGCCGCGCAATCCCAAACAAAGCCATGAAAAACATAGAAATAGGTTCAAGTTTCGAGCAGTTTCCATCAGCATCTTTAAAAAGAAGAAGAATGGTGAAGCAAGCACCAGTGATAGCATTTGAATACTGCAAACTTAGATGATGCTGATAAATAAAGCATTTAACATAAAGAACATCAGGCTACCTTTATTTCTTAATTGTATCAAATCTGTCTGCATTTTTTTCGGCTGTTGCGATTGGGATTGAAGAGGATATAAATACTGGCGAATCAGCTGAAAAAGTACGATGTTATCTCATTGCGATATTGCGATAGGTCTATCATGCAATCTGTTGATTAAAAACACCATGATGTACAGTTGAAAGTACATGATGTTAAGTTAAGATAACACGATGCTACACCACTATTTTGAAACGAAAGGCCCACCATACAAAGTGTTGACTTAAAACAACACGATGCAACGTTGAATGTAAATGATGTTAAGCTAAGATATCACGATGGTTTATCAGTATAATGTCACGATGGGCTTACCATACAATATGCTCACTCGAAACTACAAGACGTGCAGTTGAAATTTTGTAATGTTAAGCTAAGTTAGCATGCTGTTATATCAATATACTGTCACGATAGGCTTACCACACGATATGCTCATTTAAAACTACACACAGTTCAGTTGAAAGTATGTGATGTTAAGCTATGATATCATGTTGTTATATCATTTGAATATCACGATAGGCTTACCATACACTATGCTCATTTAAAACTACACAACGTACAGTTGAAAGTATGTGATGTTAAGCTATGATAGCATGTTGTTATATCATTTGAATGTCACGATAGGCTTACAATACACTATGCCCAGTTAAAACTACACAACGTTCAGTTGAAAGAATGTGATGTTGAGCTATGATAGCACGATGTTATATCGTAATAATATCACGATAGGCTTGCCATACAATATGTTCATTCAAAACGTCATGACGTACAGTTGAAAGTATGTGATGTTGGGCTATGATAGCACGATTTTATATCATAATAATGTCACGAAAGACTGGCCATCAGTATGCTCATTCAAAACTACACGACGTACAGTTGAAAGTACGTGATGTTGAGCTAAGATAGCACGATTTTATATCATTTTGACGTCACGAGAGGCTTATTATAAAATGTGTTCACTTTAAACTACACGATGTAAATTTGAAGTACTTTGGTCTTGACTTGAAACAGTAAAATGTTAAGTTATAAAAACAGAACGTGAAGTCGAAATAAAACAATGATAGGATGACATATACTTGTGCAGAATTGAAGATTTTTGGTGTAGACTTCGAATATAGTACAAATGTTAGATCGTATTTATGTTAAATTAAAAGACAATAATGATGCGTAACACATTACAGAATTATGTGAATTGAAACTGTAATTCTATGGAAAAGAATAAGGGACAAATCCCCAGGATTGTTTCTTCTTCACTTGCAAGTTGACGAATATTAATAAAATTTAACTCTACAGGCAAAAATGATATACAAAGAAAGTTTTCCATAAATACATAAAGCAAAAGAATTACCCATTGCTATATATTACACTTGAATACAGTTTTGATGTATATTTTACATGTTTTCTTGGGAATTTTTTTTTTATGATTTAAACCCAGTCTTTTTTATGAACAATATTTAAGAAAATATTTATCTATGTTGTGTTGTTAATATATATATATACTAGTCAACAAAAGAAACGATACACGACTTTGAAATAAAATTTATCAAAAGTATTTATATAAAACAAATGAGATCACTATGTTAAAAAGCTTTCATTTGCGATGTATGAACATGTGATAATGAAAATCAAAACTGTCGGAACGTGTCTAAATTCCGATAACTGATCAAAGGTGCAAATTAGTAATGCGGAAAGTTGAAAAAAATCTACACATAATTTTCTAAGCACAAATTAAATTTCAAATTATTTTTAAATATAATATGATAATCAAGTTATGTTCATGATGTAACTAATGGTTGAAATATTGATTTTTCAATTTTTGGGAAAAAAAGTGTTTTTTGAAATCTAAAAAAATGCAAAAAAAAATAATATTTTCGTCTCAAATCAATGCTTTAGATATGAAAACAACACACGGTAAATTTGGAACCTTTCGGATTAGTTTTAAGATTGCTACCGCTTTTTGAATATCACTGTACACATACTGTCTATGGTAAATCAGTTGATAATGAATACATTTTAACGATTTCTCGTGAGACCGAACTGTGCTTAACAAATAAACGATGAAACTGTATGATTATTAAAACAAATTGATGGCAAACACTGTCTTTACCTTTAAATGAGAGGTTGGCATCATTGTTGCACTTCTGTTTTAAATTGTCGTTTATGTAAATTTGTAAACAAAAAATCGACAAAAAAACGTCACAAAAGCAAAAAAAAAAGGTTTTTTTAACGGATATTTCCATAATAATTAAGTATTACTACCTTCAATATTGGTCCAATGAACGGAAAACTTTATTTTTAATTTGAAAAAAGTCTTGATCGTTTCTTTTGTTGACTAGTATATATACAACATAATATTGTGGCAATCATATTTCCGTGTATCTGTTCCAAGTCATGAACCTCGTCGGTAATTGTCATATCTTATGTTTTTCATTATTTTTAAAAATTCGATTATAATGACAATTCTTTGATGAAATCTGTTTAATTTGATACCCTCACTATGTATTTTGATATTTTTTTCGTCGTTGGATTGCTGTCCCATTTATGCATAACCCACATAATCATTCCCGTTTATTCATACAGCGTTTACACAAGAAGCCTTTTAACTGTTAATTTTTCAGTGTAAAGACTAACGACTTTTTATAATAATCCTCATGTGATAAGGGTTTTTTTCTCTCATTTAAATTCCTTTTACACGATAAAAAAAATATATATCACTGACAGGGAATACAAAGTCGTATGCTCTCTCACAAAATTCAAATGTTCTGGGAAATGATCTATTAAGGTTAAAGCTTATAACATCACATCGGTGTCAGAGTTATCAGATAATTTTAATCTAATACCGCCCCCTTTTTCCAAAATAAAAGAATCTAATATAGACTTATTCTAAAAAAATTAAACCCAACAGATATGATAAATGATACGCTAAAGAGTAGAGCTGTAAAACAGAATTGACCTCACCCCCTCCAAAAAAATAAACAACACCATCAAACACTATAATGAAATTATTAATTGAATAATAATTTATAAAATTCGAATGTATCCATATGGATGAATCGATTGGTGGAATAATCTAGCTACTGCATGGGATCAACCCAAACATTAAGTATGGTAGATTATGTTGTATACTTTTCGCTCATACATGAAGTCTATGAAACCTAATTAAATTTGACCTAGAGCCTCCAGTATAAATTGTTAACTTTCTAAACAAAACACATCATTTAGGCAGTGCCAACCATTTTTCCAGCACCAAGTAAGATAGTGCCCAGGTTTATCTGTATATCCACTCGGAGAATATCTAATCTTTTAAATTGGTAAAGTAATTACTGGACAATGACCCTATAACTTATGATAAGAAGACAATTAATGATTTATGTCACTTTTTTTCTTGTCTATAGTGATTTTCTTGGTTCTTTACAGCTTCTCTCTATCTTCATGTGTTTTTAAAGAAAAAGAAAAAAATCTGTAAAATTTGATAATGTGCGTGACTATGCGGTATTGGCTTTTCTCATTGTTGAAGGCCGTACGGTAACCTATAGTTGTTAATGTTTGTGTCATTTTTGTCTCTTGTGGACAGTTGTCTCATTGGCAATCATACCACATCTTCTTTTTTATATATGAATTGTTTTGGTATTGCTTTGATTAATTTGTGGATTTTATGTCAACAGTTTCTCTCTCTCTATCTCTCTCTTATAGTTTTCATGAGTGTGGTCTAAATCAAAATCAGTAGATTTGTTTTAAACGTATGCCAAAATGTAGTTTATTCTTTTTTGAAAAACGTAATAAAAGTTTGGGCTACAGAGCGTTTTGCAAGCTACAGGTTATGCATGTATTGTCAAATTTTGTATTAACTATACATGGAAAACTCAATTTTAGAAAATAAAAATAAAAACTGGGATCACGAGACTCGTTTTCTGTTTACAAAACAAAACAGATAAAGTTCCTACACATTCCATCATTAGAGACGAAATATGCCAAAGGGATTTCAAACTCATAAGTCGAAAACAGACTGACAATGCCATGGCAAAAAAAAATTAAAAAAATAAGAATCCGACAAAAAAAATGTTATTCGAGTTATCTCCCCTTATATATGCAATAGTTTAGATATATGCAAAAAACGTTCTGTATTCAACAACAAATAGTCGTTTTAATAAAATAAATCACATATTTTCTTCATCTAGATGAAAAGTACTAGATATGAACTAACCATGATTCCTCTCTCAAAATTTGTATATTTTTTTAGATCTAGAGCAATTGTGTTGTGCTATATGAGAATATAAGATGGTGGCAGAAACCCGATCTACCCTAAAGGCAATATCTCTATTGAGGAAGAAATTTACAATTTCGGTCACGTCGAGTTACTTGTAGATTTACTTTGTTGAAAAGGGTTTCTGTTTTCAATTAGCTATCTTTTATACTATTCAGGGGGAGGGGAGAATTAAAAAAATAAAAAGAATCAAAATACACAAAAATCGATAAAAGAAGGCGAAAGATACAAAAGGGATAGTAAAACTCTTACCCAAACTGACAGTGTCATGACAAAAACTCATCAGCTGAAATAAACGAGAGAAAAAAATCAAAAGCCAAACAACAGTATTTTAAGCGCAACATAGAAAACCAAAGACTAAGCAACACCGTAAACCCTAATAAACGGGTCATCTCATGTGCTCCAGACGGGTAAGCAGATCCTATTTTGTATGTGGCACCCGTCACATTTTGCAAATAAAGAAGGAATGTGTTATAATTTTCAAGGAACTCCAAAAAACATGAATTACAGGGTGTCAAATCTGTAAACGTGCTCAAAGTTGATATAGGTAGATGTGGCATGGGTGCCAATGAGACATCTCTCAATCCAAATAACAATTTATAAAAGTAAATAGGAGTAATAGGCCCCTTTTCATAACAAAAAGAAGAGATGATAATGCATTTGTGTTCATGTACAGTGGCAAATGATACATGCATATAAGGACGACAGTATGTAAGTGTGATATGAATATGAATAAATCTTGGATCTGTACAAGACACATTTTGCTTACTTAGCCGTAATTTTAACACACTAGTTGACAAACCGTCTCTGACAACCTATGGAAATCCAAAAAGCATCGATTTTGATTAAGTCCAGATTTTGTGGTTTAATTTGGGGAAAAGGGGTGCATTTTAAGTACAGTGACAAATATTACATGCAAATCAGGACGAGAACATGTAAGTGAGGTATGACTATAAAATAAACCCTGCTTTGTTACAATACATACTGTACTTGCCTAGCCGAATTTTCAACGAACTAGTCAACAAACCGTCTTTTTACGGATTTACGGAAATCGTAATCGCATCGGTTTTGATTAAGTCCAGATTCTTTTGTTTTTTTTCGTGGAAAAGAACATTCAGATACCTCTAACAAGGCCGAGGGGGGTGCACATTCTCATATAGCTCTGACCCTCTCAGTCCTTCGTTTTAGCGTATTATTGTCATATCAGTTGATCTTTTATTTTAAGATTATGACTCCAGATTCTTATATTTTATTTCGCGGAAAAGAGGAGTGGTAAATACAAATGCTCTGATAACTCTTACATAGATGTGAGTAAAAAAATTACCCTAACAGTTATAAATCTTATAAAGCCACAACACTATGTTGTATAAATTAACACACAACATAGATACATGTTTTCTTAAATATTTTTCATAAAAAAAGTCTGGGTTTAAATCATAAAAAAACCCATAGAAAACATGTAAAATATATGGCAAAACTGTATTCAAGTGTAATATATAGCGATGGGTAATTCTTTTGCTTTATGTATTTATGGAAAACTTTCGTTGTATATCATTTTGCCTCTTGAGCTAAATTTCATTAATATTCATCAACTTACAAGTGAAGAAGAAAATATCCTGGGGATTTGTCCCTCATTCTTTTCCAAAGAATTGCAGTTTCAATTCACATAGCTCTGTAATGTTTTACGCATCAATATTGTCTTTCAATTCAACATAGAAACGATCTAACATTTGTACTGTATTCGAAATCAACACCAAAAATCTTCAATTCTGCACAAGTATATGTCATCCTATCATTGTTTTATTTCGACCTCACGTTCTGTTTTTATAACTTAACATTTTACTGTTTCAAGTCGAGACCAAACTACTTCAAATTTACATCGTGTAGTTTAAAGTCAACACAGTTTATGATAAGCATCTCGTGACGTCATAATGATATATCATCGTGCTATCTTAGCTCAACAACACGTACTTTCAACTGTACGTCGTGTAGTTTTGAATGAGCATATTATATGGCCAGCCTATCGTGACATTATTATGATATAACATCGTGCTATTATAGCTCAACATCACATACTTTCAACTGTACGTCATGTAGTTTTGAATGAGCATATTGTATGGCAAGCCTATCGTGATATTATCATGATATAACATCGTACGTGCTATCATAGCTCAACATCACATACTTTCAACTAAACGTTGTGTAGTTTTAAATGAGCATAGTGTATGGTAAGCCTATCGTGACATTCAAATGACATAACAACATGCTATCATAGCTTAACATCATATACTTTCAACTGTACGTTGTGTAGTTTTAAATGAGCATAGTGTATGGTAATCCTATCGTGATATTCAAATGATATAACAACATGATATCATAGCTTAAAATCACATACTTTCAACTTTCAACTGAACTTAGTGTTTTAGTTTTAAATGAGCATATCGTGTGGTAAGCCTATCGTAACATTATATTGATATAACAGCATGCTATCTTAGCTTAACATTACACAATTTCAACTGTACGTCTTGTAGTTTCGAGTGAGCATATTGTATGGTAAGCCCATCGTGACATTAAATTGATATAACATCATGCTATCATAGCTAAACATTACAAAATTTCAACTGTACGTCTTGTAGTTTCGAGTGAGCATATTGTATGGTAAGCCCATCGTGACATTATACTGATAAACCATCATGATATTTCAGCTTAACATCATGTACTTTCAACGTTGCATCGTGTTGTTTTAAGTCAACATATTGTATGGTGGGCCTTTCCTTTCAATATAGTGGTGTAGCATCGTGTTATCTTAACTTAACATCATGTACTTTCAACTGTACATCATGGTGTTTTAAATCAACAGATTGCATGATACACCTATCGCAATATCACAATGAAATAACATCGTACTATTTCAGCTAAACATTTATTAATAACAAGTCAGCACCATACATTGTAGCTGTTCAATTTATTTGTTATCATAGCAATCGAAGTGGATGACTGAGCATTATCCATCTGCAAGCTAACATCATGCAACGTCAACTTCACATCATTTACTTTAAACTCAACGTAACGTGTGTTCGGCATATCATCACAACATCATGACTAATCATTATACTATCACGACTACAGCACTTGTCATTGCAAGTCAACATTGCGCAGATTCAACTCAGCATATTGTAATTCAGAGTTAACATTTTAATGACTCAATTCAACACCACGCTGTCTTAACTTTACATTTTAAGCTTCAGCATAACGTTTTGTAAATCTCTAGTTTATGACAGCTGAGGCTTTCCATAAAAGGAGGACTGTAAAATTGTATAAATAAATACATGTAACATGAAAAATATGGTGCACAATTCATAATGTCTTCAGACGATTGATACTTTTCATTATAATGCATTTGGGTTTTGTTCGATTTCAGATCTGCATTATATATACATGTAGGACTCTTAAGTGCGATGGTACTCTAAAGTGCGATGTTCACGCTAAAGTGCAATGGTCTACGCTAAAGTATAATGGTGTCTAACGCTAAAAGAGGGACGAAAGATACCAAAGGGACAGTCAAACTCATAAATCTAAAACAAACTGACAACGCCATGGCTAAAAATAAAAAAGACAAACAGAAAAACAATAGTACACACGACACAACATAGAAAACTAAAGAATAAACAACACGAACCCCACCAAAAACTAGGGGTGATCTCAGGTGCTCCGGAAGGGTAAGCAGATCCTGCTCCACATGTGGCACCCGTCGTGTTGCTTAAGTGATTACAAATCCGGTAAATAGTCTAATTCGGTAGGTCATATTCATGAAAGGGAAGGGGGTTGTAGTTACGACGTAAGGAACATATCCGATATCATTTGTGAAACGGTTATTCCATAACGGTCAACCAACTCGTGATGGCGTCCGTAAAATTTACGAAGGGATGATTTCAACTTCACCATTTGGAACTCTTGGTTTAATAGCTTCCTTGTCAGCAGCAAACCTCTATCAAGAAAATCATGATAGGAAAGTGCGATGGTTGTTTGTTTGCTAAAGTACAATGATATAGCACGCTAAAGTGCGATGAACCCAACGGATAAGATTATATGGCTAAAATGTTAAGTACATGGATGTTAAAAAATCTTTTTGTAAAAGCTAGTAAGCTTAGGTTTAAATAAATAGGCTTTATAATTTACCGGAAGTGATTTAAGTGCATGATAAATATACGCTTGAAAACATGTACCTTTATTTAACAGACGTTTCTGTTCCATAAAATCCACAATATTTTAATGGGGACTACAAAGTTATTTATAAAACTTCAATTAACGTATTATTTGTATGGAGAGTTATCTCATTGGCACTCACACCACATCTTCCTATATCTATTCAAATACAAGTTCTCCTTCCAGCACCCGAAAAAAAAACACACATCTGCTTCAGCCGACAAAGCACGTTTCGGTTTAAATTATTTAAGCCATGGACACTTGGTTTCTGGCTGCTTGGTTTATAAGTTGTAATATATATTCTAGCTTGTAAATTTTTGATTTGTATAAACGACTGTTAATGTGATAATCCAAAAACGTTTCTTACGTCTAATCTTTCGCTGACCATCGCACTTTAGCGTGTGTAAGCATCGCACTTTAGCGTATACCATCGCACTTTAGCGTGACCATCGTACTTTAGCGTCCCCATCGCACTTTAGAGTCCTACATACATATTTGTGATCTCACTTGTGTTGCTTTCCTCCAAGTTTATAATATGACGCTAAAAAAATAATGTGTATGCATGATGATAGTACATAAACGCGGTACATCGTTTTAGAGATCACTGAAAACAGAAAGATAAATAATTTCTATATACAGTTTTATCAGAAGGGACTGATTTTAACAACAGATATCGTAAAATAATATTTTACCAAGCTTGAAAGAGATTTTTCAAATTGTGCACATCACGACAAACGCTCGTTTCGAATTATAAAATTGAACTGTATCGAGTGGAGGGATATCTTATATAATCATTTATCGAATTTGTTTTGTAAATACAATTCATATCATATTCAACCAGCTTTAAATACTGAACTATTCAAATTTACTGAAGTGTGTTATTGTGTGTGTGACAAAATATTGTCATTGTACACACATAACATTTAATAGCGTCATGAGGAAGATTTGTTGATTTTTCCAAAAAAAATGTCTTAGTAAACGATCATCGCAGACATTGGTAAGTTAATCTAACATTAAACTACTTTAATTTTAATTCAACGTATTCATTTGTACTTCATCGTGTATATGCTATATCTATGTATGAATCACTATCATGTATGGTTTATTTCAAGTGTTGATAATAACACGTGTTTGGAGTTTGCTACTGAAGATTATTTGTAACTCGGTTCATGTCCTTGATCAAGTATATTATTATTGACATTCATGATAATCTTGTTTAATATTTTTTGTATCTAAAGTTTCTATGGTTAAGATTAATTGTAAGTTATTACGCTCAACTGTTTGTCAGCTCAATATCTTCCTCGTTTCTTTGATTTGACATTTTTTCAAGCTTCCTAGTTTCTTTGAAAGGAAGCATTGTCAAGCTTCCTTGATTCTACGATTTCACATGCAGGAAGCCTTCTCGTTTCTATGATTTGACATGTTGTCAAGCTTCCATATTCATTAATTTGACATGTTGTCAACCTTTATCCTTCTTTAATTTAACATTTTGTCCTGCGTCATCATACTTTGATTCGACGTGATGTCATGCGTCATTATTCTTTGATATGACGTGATGTCATGCTTCTGCCATTTTTGTGATAGGACATGTTGTCATACATCCTCATTTCGTTGATTTGACATGTTGTTTAGCTTCTTCGTTTCTTTGGTCTGAATTCTTATCGGGTAGTACTCGTTATTTTTTTGGTTAGAATGAATGTACAGCGTACTCGTCTTCATTTTGTTTCATTTGTTATCTCTACATCTCTCTTGTTGATTGTGCAATGTAAAAATTATCTGGTTTACTTGATTTGGCCTGTCTATATAAATATTAGTATGTATAACTCATTTGTTGATGTTTTGTATGCTTTGCAATGGTCTCTATGTTTTCCCTAGATCCTTTATGTGTCTTTGAATCTACTATCAAGTAACAGGAAGGCTCAAAAACTGATTTTAAGATCAATAAAAATTTATAATATTTATAGTAATTGCATCATTTATACTAATAAATATTTGCCTTCAATAATTAATTATCAAATTACTCTAAAAGCAGACTTAACTCAAGGTTTCAACATGTGGCATTGTCTGATTTGCTCGTTCGTTCCATCTGAGATATACTATATTAACAATTGTATTGCACTTGTTATAATAACTGAAATCCATTGATTTCCCCCTCCATTGATTTCCCCTTATGAATGATCTGTCAAACGAATACAAACACAAACCATGATTGTCCGTTAAAATATTATGATTATGAACTTTCCGTTTGGAATTTTCCTCGCAGTTCATTTTTTTGCGATTTAAATTTTCATTAGTTCAACTTTTAACTGTCATTTTGTTACTATGTACCCTTTATTTTTAAAACTTCAGTGGCCTATACAAAATAATGTGATCAAGATTAAATAAAACAATATCTTCCTCTTGATTTTGTATCGTTTAAAACACTAACACAAACGTTTCCGTGTACGTCATGGAATGTTATTCTTTATTTTTCATATGATTAAAAATACAGGTGCGTTTTTCTATTCAAACGAAACACGTGACAAAGTAGGCCAAATTTACATTAAACAATGATTTGGTTGCAAAAAATGATCATATTTTTTTTTTATTATAAGCATTGACGATCCCCTTATTTCAATGAATGTTAGACGGCGTCTGTGCTTGAATGCTTTCATCGTATCAATCAAATTCAAATTCAGTCTCAATCATGTGTGTGGTGAATCATTCGTAAACCATCTTTAAACTTGATAACATGATATTATTTTTGTTTTAATTTTAAATTTTCTTATCAAATTACATAGTTTTTCACAGCGGTTTTATCAGGATATTGATATTCAGATTACGTCACTTATAAGTTTTGTTGAAAGGTCAGTGTGTTCATTTCCAGGGCGCTATTGAAGAGTTCTATGAAGTCTTTTAATATATGACACATGTTAATTCTTTCTATTCAGCAATTCTTAAAATGTGATTTTAATTCGGCTTTAACAACACCATGGTCGTTTGAAGGTATAATCACAAAAATACCGAACTCCGAGGAAAATTCTAAACAAAAAGTCCCTAATCGAATTGCAAAATCAAAGCTCAAACACATCAAACGAATAATTTAGAAATGACATATTCCTGACGAGGAACAGGCATTTTTTTGAAGAAAATGGTGGATTAAACCTGATTTTATAGCTAGCTAAATTTCTGACTTGTATCAATTCCATAACATTGACGATTAGTGAACATGGTGAACAACACTAATTATTGATTTTTATTATGTATTTAGCCTGTTCAATTCCTTACTAAAAAGAAAAGTATATCCCTTTGATTATTAGAAAAACACAGATTAGATGGTGGGATTGGAGTTTATCAATGGTGTGTCCTTAAAGCTTAGTTGTTAGTCTAAATATAGATACATTCCATAGATACAAGCTAATTTACAATGTAGAAAACTGTAATATTATATATTTCACATGAATATAATTCTTACGTTTATGAAATCTTTCCAACTAGCTGCCCTCGTAAGTTCAAAAGAAGAAATTTGTATTCTCTCTATTGTTTCGTTATTTAAAATCTATTATCAGCTAGTTAACAAAACAGATTACTAATGTTGATGCTATTTGATAGTTAAACTTTAAAATGAATGACCAATAACGTTGATCGTTTGAATGATTTAACTGATATACTGGTAATACAATACATTTCTTTTCATTTAAACATTTAAACTTTTTTGTTTTCGACTTTATGTCGAAGTGTACGCAAGTAAACTACTCAACAGATTTTTTAAAATTTCAAATATGAATTATGCTTGTAAAATTACAACAGAAAATAAAAAAGGGGGTAGCCGTTTCTGTTTTTGAGATACGAGTGTTTGCAATAAAGAACATGACAGACTAAAAACACAAATGCTATATAAGGCATCAACATTATCGGATGTCTTTACAATTTGTTTTAAATGATATTCGTTTCAAACATGAAAGACGAATCCACCGGTGTAAAGCAAGTCCTTAGCGACCAAGATACTTTTCAAGCTACTCTGTGTCGAAGTTTGCCAGAAAATATTTGACGACGTTATTTATATCCATAGTAACGTCGCCACAACTTCTACGCCGTAACTCTATTTTACTCTTAAGTGTCTTAACAAAACCCTGGGCGTGTATTACCCAGTGTCCTAATAATTACAAATAAGCAAGCGTTATAAATTGTCAAGGAATTAAACTGTCTTATGGAAGTGGTGCGGCCTAGTAAAAACAGCAAACAGAGAGTAGAAAAAAAAAATGCTTTGACTTCAGGATTACGTACCTTTTTATTCGAATTAAATTTTTAATTCGGCTTTAACAACGCCATGGTCTTTTGAAGGTATAATCACAAAAATACCGAACTCCGAGGAAAATTCCAAACAAAAAGTCCCTAATCGAATTGCAAAATCAAAGCTCAAACACATCAAACGAATAGTTTAGAAATGACATATTCCTGACGTGGAGCAGGCTTTTTTTGAAGAAAATGGTGGATTAAACCTGATTTTTTAGCTAGCTAAATTTCTGACTTGTATCAATTCCATAACATTGACGATTAGTGAACATGGTGAACAACACTAATTATTTATATTTATTATTTATTTAGCCTGTTCAAGCCCTTACTAAAAAAAATACTCAAGAAAAGTATATCCCTTTGATTATTAGAAAAACACAGATTAGATGGCGGGATTGGAGTTTATCAATGGTGTGTCCTTAAAGCTTAGTTGTTAGTCTAATTATAGATACTTTCCATAGATACAAGCTAATTTACAATGTAGAAAACTGTAATATTATATATTTCACATGAATATAAATCTTACGTTTATGAAATCTTTCCACCTAGCTGCCCTCGTAAGTTCAAAAGAAGAAATTTGTATTCTCTCTATTGTTTCGTTATTTAAAATCTATTATCAGCTAGTTAACAAAACAGATTACTAATGTTGATGCTATTTGATAGTTAAACTTTAAAATGAATGACCAATAACGTAGCTCGTTTGAATGATTTAACTGATATATTGGTAATACAATACATTTCTTTTCATTTAAACATTTAAACTTTTTTGTTTTCGACTTTATGTCGAAGTGAACGCAATTAAACTACTCAACAGATTTTTTTAAAATTTTAAATATGAATTATGCTTGTAAAATTACAACAGAAAATAAAAAAAGGGGGTAGCCGTTTCTGTTTTTGAGATACGAGTGTTTGCAATAAAGAACACGACACACTAAAAACACAAATGCTATATAAGGCATCAACATTATCGGATGTCTTTACAATTTGTTTTAAATGATATTCGTTTCAAACATGAAAGACGAATCCACCGGTGTAAAGCAAGTCCTTAGCGACCAAGATACTTTTCAAGCTACTCTGTGTCGAAGTTTGATTTTTTGCCAGAAAATATTTGACGACTTTTTATATATCCATAGTAACGTCGCCACAACTTCTACGCCGTAACTCTATTTTACTCTTAAGTGTCTTAACAAAACCCTGGGCGTGTATTACCCAGTGTCCTAATAATAACAAATAAGCAAGCGTTATAAATTGTCAAGGAATTAAACTGTCTTATGGAAGTGGTGCGGCCTAGTAAAAACAGCAAACAGAGAGTAGAAAAAAATGTTTTGAATTCAGGATTACGTACCTTTTATTCTACGTGACATGACCCACTTTTTCTCTCTCGATTAAATCACAAATTCACATTAGTACATACATGGTATGAACATGAAACTGTTTTTTTCTATTGAGCATTTTTTATTTTTTTTATTTTCAAAGTTCAGCTGTTTTGCATCTAAGCCTATGGAGCAGTCAATTACAAGACTGTAACCTGCATAGGATAATTTTTTCATATTCTCACTTCAATGAAGTAGCTCATGTGAACTTTTGTGTGTCCAGAATGATAGAACATCAAGATTTAAGGACTTTTTAAGAGAGAAAAAAATCTTGGGGTATCAGAAAAAGTAAAATAACAAAAATACTGAACTACTGAATCAATTCGGAAAATCGGATCCATAATCGCATGGCAAAATAAAATAATCAAGTTACACTAAAAAAAACTGAAATTATGAAGTATGTATGCTTTTTCATACTAGACACCATTCAAAAGTATTTATAGATATAAAGCACAATAGTTTGAGGCAAATTGAGATTTTGATGGTATTACATATATGATTTTCAATTAAAGAGAACATAGAAAGATTTGTTTTCAATGAAATCTTTAACTTTTGATGAAAATTATAGTTGCACAGTTTTATTTAACATAAGTGCATATGTTTTGACTTCAGGGTTACGTTATTTTTTATTCTTCGTGGCATAACTCACTTTTTTTTCGATTAAGTCACAATTTCACATTAGTACATACATGATATACACATGATTTTTTTTCTATGTAGCAATTTTTCAATTTTTTATTCAGCTGTTTTGCATGTAACCCTGTGGAGTAGTCAGTTACAAGACTGCAACCTTTAGATATTAACTTCATTTTTTTTTATTAAAGCTGTTTCTGTACCTTTCGAATTTAAATATCCCTCTGGTATCTTTCGCCCTTTTTTATTGTAATGATTGCTATATTTTTAATGAATCAAATATAGAGTTTTAATTTGTCCCTGTTATCACAGCGTTGTCAAACTGATTCCTTAAAAATAATTAATCTTTGTTCCATCTAACAGAGACATAACTTGGTAATGTTACCAGTAAATTAACATGTGCATATTGTTAACATTGAAATCTGCGGTAACCTTTCATTCGAGGTAGGGGTAGTTAAGAAACTTAGTGTTAGTTTTAACTCTGAGAAGTTCAGGGCATATCAACGTTGAAAATATGCCGCACAGCCCTATATTTTGACCTTGGAAAAAAATTGTGGTGCATATGACCTTTCGTTTCTAGGATAAGATTTTGTTTAAACTTCATATTAAAAGTGGTACAGTTTTAGCCGTAAAAGGAGTTATCATGGGAGATTGCATTGTCCATATTTACAGAAATGCAATCTGAAATGAAATTTGACAATGTAACTTTGCAATGATTCTCTAATTTTGAATTAAGCACACAGGCAAAATAAATAAATATGCTCTCCCTTCGAAATTGAATCAAATGACTTGTTTTATTTTCCCCATACGCGTGTACTTTTAATTGCAAATAAGTTCTAATTGCGAATGGAATAGAAGACACCTATTTATTTTACGCACATGTGAATATTGTTGAAAAAAATGGCAGATGAATGTAATAGTCTTACTTTTTCCATTACTATAAATCATGTCATAAAATTTCAAGTGCAAAAAAAAAACGAAAATACCATGTAATGGCTTTTTAATTTAACAAACAAATTAAGGGAGAACTTTGCCCCAATTTCCGCTAGAGGCGTGCTATTACGTCGCTTCATTTTAAAAAGAAGTCGTGTTTTTTTAAGACTATTTTTTCCCGAAATATATTACTTTTTTATTTTAATTTAGTAATGCTGGAGTTACTTCAGTGATAAAGCTAACTATTATTTTTTACGTAATAATTTTAATGCGAACACAAACAATCAAACTATTCTTGGAGATAACTATTAGGAAGTTGTTCTCAAAAGTTTAAATATCAATGTTGATTATTCAGTAGAAACGTACCCAATTCGAATGCACACTAACATGACTATTAAAAAGTAGTGTGTAAATTTTTGGAGGCTGGGTCGATACCTCCATACACTTTTAAGCCTGCCTCATATCTTTACTAACATATAGAAACTGGTGATGATGCTCTGACTTTAGACGAATTTGGCTATTTATTTCAGATATTATTTGTCATATAGCTTTTCAATGGTTTCGGTACTTATACATTTTCGGATTCAAATATTTGGCTTTGAGAATTCGTGATGCAGGTAAATCCAGAAGAGCGCTTCGGACGCATATTTGTCTCAACTTGTAATTATCACTACCTTATAACAAGAAAGTTTGCCATCATTCCAAATTTTTGCGTGTTATGTATCCCTGTTTTTCAATGCATACCATATACATTTTTTTTACAAATCTACAGCCTTTCCGTGTGTTGTCTTATATTTGTAATTTCTATACTTAATATTTAAAGAAAAACAAGTTTACCCTCTTAGACATTTTTTTAACGATGAAAACAAACACGACATAAACTATTGAGTAATCTAGGATTAAATTTTCTTTTATCAAGTATTTGGACTTTTTGTAATATCTTTGCTTAATTTGCAATTAAATCCATTTTTACTATCAAATGCAATAATAACATAAACATAATTTTTGTGAAAGAAATTTTCCTTTGGTATTAAAAAAAAACCACGTCTCTTTTAAACTGTTTTTGGGGGGGGGGGGGGGAGGGGGGGGGCTTTTCTTTTAAATTTTTGCTGTTTACACATTGTAACACTTGGATAATTTCTTAAATGTATGCAACTATACGCGGAAATATCTTCAACATTTTATCATTTTATATACTTTTTTCACATAAAACAATTACAAGGACAGACATTGGAAATGATCATAAAAAGAACTCTTTCATCAAATGCAACAAAAACAACGATATCCAGACATTATAGTATTTTCACAAGGGGTCGGGTTGCCATGACATTAACAGGTAGTCCGTTCTTGGGTGTCCAACATATTTAGATACCAAAACACAAGTCAGAAGAAAAACACAATGTGCAGACATTACATTTTGTCTTAGAATTACAGAGCAAGATTTGTGAACATTTGTATGTAAAGGAACATTTCATTTACGTTTTTTGATTGAGTTTAGCCTGCCAATTGATATTTAACCATTTTGTCGTTGGCTAGCACACTGTCCATGGAATCCTTTTTTATTTGGTCGCTCATTCGTCTTTTCAGCTTCTTAAATTTACCGTCCTTATAAAGTTGTAGGACTGCCATAGGTAAATTATCACGGTTGTCCTTCACATCTGCTTAAACTGCTCCTCAGTTGTTGCCAACTTTTCTGTAACCTTTGACTATTGTTGTCGACTCATTCTTAGAGATTTATATATGCGAACACCCGGCCATTGCTTGTAATCAAATAACATATGATACATGGGTGTGCGGAACAATCGAGCACAACGTTTGTACGAAATCGTGCGTTTAACCTACATTTTATATACACTTAGACAAAATTGTCTTTCTAATTGATCAAGTTTCAATAGAAGTTACACAATCAAGTACAATGAATGAACAACTGTTTTACAACAATGCAGATGTTTAATTGTAATTTTAATGACTTGTATGAGATATACATCGATTACCGCATGTCCATCTCCACTGTTTAACGCTGATGATGATAAGTACTTTCTCATTTTGTTACGAATTTTTAGGCAGTACTTCAATTCGAGAAGAAAACCACCGATTGTCTATAATTTCAGTATTAGGACTAGAATTTTAGATAACGCTGATGCAGACAAGTTTGTCGTAAATGATGTTTATGCTGTTGTTATTCAGCGACCATATGAATTTTATATACTAACCCAAGAATCGACAACTTCTTTCCAGGACATCGTGAACAATTAGAGATAAGAAACAATTTGCTTTCTTAACTTAAACATGTAATAGTGAATGAAATATCAAAGATAATAACACATTGCTAAAACATCATCTACGTGTATCAGCATATACGTATACTACATACAATGTACATTTGTATACAACTGATTGTCAATATTGCTGTTCATGATGCTACATTTGTACAATCAAGACGCAAAAATGTTTGAAAATGTATGCTGATTTTTTTTTTAATTTTTTTTTCTCCATGTAATGTTTTGGTAAATATATGTAGCCTTGAGTGTTTCAGTCTGAATAACCGTGCAATGTACAGTTAGTAATGTGTAGACATCTTTGCTTTACACATAGTTAAGACACTATCACAAATAAATTAAATATATTATGCATATATAATTTATTCAAATCTGTATACATATGTTTTATTTTTACCAAATACTAATTTCAGAGGGTTGTGTCAAATTTCATTGTAAAGGTTTCAAATTACTATGGCTAAGAACATGTTTTTCTAGATTTTTTCTTTAATTTTTCATTCATTCCAAATACTATGTAATACTTATAACTATTTAAAACCAGATGTTGTTTAATAAAATTGGGTATTTTACATGTATCATGCTTTTTAATAACATATGGTTAAATTGCCGAAGGGACCCCTCTATGAAATTATTAAAAACTATCATTCAGTTTAAATTAGATTAATTCGGTTAACACCTACAAGGTGTAATTGATACATAATGTAGTTTCCTTAACTATGAAAACTTAGAAAAATACAACAAATCATGTGCTATTACAATTGTACATTTGATCTTAACCTTATTTTTATGATTAGAAATTTAAATATTAATGTTTTTATGATATTTCAGGGGTCTTACTCATTGTTGTTTTCTCAGTAGACATATGAAATGAAACAACAGGTACTCTTTAAATTCGTTATTTTTCTGATTTTGTTTACAGTTTAACTCAAACTTTAATGATTTATTTTATGTACACTTTATAATCTGTAAGAGGATATGTTTTATTAATAATTTGCAGTTATTGACTGAGGAATAGTTATGTGAAAGATTGATGTTACGATAAGAGTGAATTAAGGATATATTGAAAAGTAACAAAATGACTGAACCATCAGAACCTGGACCATTAAAACGAACGATACCACCTGATTTACAGAAGGACGTAGAAGACATACAGACAAAAGTACCAAGAAATACAGGTATTATCCTATTCAACAGATTTTGTTTTATATATTTTTAGTTGGATTATACAGAGAACACATACTATTAGTAACAAATAAAAAAAAAATGCAAATACGAGAAAGTTGTCGGCCGGGATAACACAATCCTTTATTTACATTTGTTTTTGTTGAATGGGGTTCTTTGATATGCTTTATCAAAGGATGTATTCAGATTTTTTATTGTGTGCACAGTTGGTCCAAATTGGGGTCCAAAATTGAACTTGTTTTGATTTCATAAAAAAATTTAATTATTGGTGTTCTTTCATTTGTGTAATCTAACATTTTTTATTTAAATAATTTTTGTCGGGTTTTTATACGTCCCTTTACGGGACGTTTTATTGTATATCGTTGTCCGTTCGTCTGTCCTTCCGTCCGTCCGTCCGTCCCATTTTAATGTTCATATTGTAAATCCTCTTATAGTTTGAATGCTAGCTGCAGGTTTTCTTTTTGCTGGCTGTTAATATATATCTAGTGAATATGCAATCCCTGCTAAAAATTAGAGGGCATATTGTTTTACCCAATCTGTATGTCTGAGCCCCTCCCCGTCCGTATGTTCGTGCATCTGTTCGTCTGTCCACCGTCCGTCCGTTCATGCGTCTGTCCTACTATGAGCATATATATAGATACATATTCTAAATAATTCATCCTATAAATTAAATGCTATGAAATGTTCACTTTGCTTGCGGTTTGTAAATATATTGAAGGTGTGCTAGTGGTCAGGGTTTCGATTTATGTTTCTTTGGGAGATGTTGAGCTGTGTTATGTTTTGAGTATATACTTGGTTAAAAGGTGTATAGTGTTGTCTGTTTGTTATTTGTTTGGTTTTGCAAAGGAAGGATGATGTACGGGTAAACAAGTTTGTATATGAGAATTTGATAGGAGGACGAAGATATATTTGCGTAAAATGTTCAGTGGCAAATTATAACGTGAATTGACAATGTAATCTGATAATGAATCAGACTTTGTTACTATACCAGCACAGTAAGCTGAGATATTAATGTGCTAGATCCTATAGTAACAGTCCATTAAATGATAGTCTCCCAACACAGACACGTCATGCTAGGTCTATAAGTGGACAGGTTTAATGGAGATGCTGCAAATACATTTTCAATTCACTGGTTTGACCTAGATGGAAAGCGAACCGAAACCTGCCTAACTTGAGGCCAGCAATCTTGTTTATTCTACAAGGCATGCGAGGGGACGAATATGAACGAAATCAACAGTTGAAACTGCAAAAATATTACAACTGAAGATGTGAAACAAAATAGTGTGAACTTCTAATGTAAAACTTAATAAAAAAAAAAAATAATAGGTTTGCACTAACATCCTTTATCATGATTATATATAAGGTCAGTCTACAAATGTACCATGGTTGTTAAATTCTACCATGTTTTCTTTTCAAATAATTATTTTCGTCCTTAACAAATCCTTAAACGAAATCAAAAATAAATTTAAAAAATGTTTGAAAAGGAAGACCAGAAAATAAATTAAATTTCCTTTTTTTTTCAAGTTTATGTACTTAATTCCTCCACATTGATTTTC
>CM034358.1:1543323-1598727 GCA_019925275.1 Mytilus edulis | reverse complement strand
TACAAATAATGAAGATTTCTTATATTTGAGTCTCAGTGTTGTCATGTCTGTTAAAAGACGTGAAAGCGATGCTTAAACATGTTTGTCCTGTGGTGTCTGCAATGCAATGTTCATGACATCAACACTCTACTTAATGTGGTATGCGACCAGCGAGAGTAAAATCACTAATTGGTAAAAAAAAAATGAAAAACTACACGTTTAATAACTTTATGCTTCAGAAGCGCTTTTCTGTACTTACCTTCTTCAGGAACGCTCAAAGCCAAACATTTAAAATCCAAGGGATGATTTTGATCTGAGCGTCCCTGGTGAGTGTAATGTAGATAAAACCCTTGTATTGGATATTAAATTATAATTCTTGTACCTTTGATTACTATTAGCATGTCGAAATGTCCTATTGTAATTTGTATTTGTATATTTCTTTATCCTGAATGTTCTTGCATTTATTTGTACGGTAGTCCTTAACATAAAAATGTTGATAGCGCGAGGTTTGGGTAGCTGCAAAATCAGGTTCAACCCATCATTTGTTTTCTTAAAATGTCCTGTTCAAGTTAGAGAAATTGCCATTGTTATATAAAAGGTTGTTGCTGTGTGTTCTACATTTTAGTGTTGGGTTTCTGTTGTATCGTAGTTCTTCTCTTATATTGGATATGTTTCCCTCAGTTTTAGTTTGTAACCCATTGTTTTTTAATCGATTGATGAATTTTGAGTACCGGAACATTTGAAGAGCTATATGACAAAAAAAACCTAAAAGTAAATAGCAAAATTAAACTGGTTTAGATCAGTAATATTTTTGACACGTTTGAAAATGAGTTCCGATCAAATATTTGAATCGAGATACGCCCCTTAGAAATATAAATTAGTATGTAAATCACATTACATTCACTCTGAAGCCTTCGTGGTCCTTGATCTTAAGATTTTAAAGAAATGTTTTAAAGAACAATAAAATTGCTATTATAGTTATTGTATTTGTACATAGTTGAAATGTGTGCAATGCGGGAGGGGTATTGGAACTCTGTTCTGTTATCATTATTTATTAATCAATGCGTGTAATAAGTTCAGTTTCTGTATTATAGAAAGTAACTAAACATGCTTAATGTAACAAAAAAAGGACACTCTAAGAGTCTCCGCGAGAATTCAGCGGGTTTCATGAGAGCTTAAATTGGATTTATTTTGTTGTAGATTGAATTCAGATTTAAAAAATGATTTGTTACTTAGTTGGTTTGTACTAGTAACAGGTTAATCAGGGACGTTTGATGGCATAGAAACTCATAAATGAATATCCATGCCTCGTAAAAACTGAAAATATAAAGTTATATTGCCCAAAAACGGAGGATGATAGGATTTTCTTAGGATAATATGTCTGCATAATTACAATGAAAACCATTCCACTTTCAATTTTTGTTTTGTACTTTTACACCACTGTCCAAAATAAGATGAAGATAAAGATCCTGCTAACGTTTAAACCGGCCACATTCGGTATGTATGTCTATATCCCAAGTCGCGAACCGTTAATTAAGTAGTTGTCGTTTGTTGATGTGTTACATATTTTTTTTTCGTTCATTTTTTGTACATTTAATAGTTTAAGTTTCTCTTCTCCTTTGAATACTTTTGCAGGCCTTGTATAGCTGACTATGCAGTATGGACTTTACATATTGCTAAAGACCGTAAAGTGACTTATAGTTGATAATTTCTGTGTCATATGTTCTCTTCTGGAAAGTTGTCTCATTGGCAATCATACCATATCTTTTTTAGCTCACCTGACCTGCACGGTCAAGTGAGTTTTTTTTATCATCACTCATCAATCTCCTCTGAAACTACTAGGCCAAATTTAACTAAACTTGTCCACAGTCATCATTGGTGTATTTTGTTTTAAAAATGTGTGGCATGATCTGGCAAACCAACCAAGATAGCCGCCATTGCTAAAAATAGAACATAGGGGTAAAATGTAGATTTTGGCTTATAACTTTGGAACCAAAGCAGTTAGAGCAAATCTGACAAGGTTAAATTATCTATTAGGTCAAGATCTATCTGCCCTAAAATTTTCAGACAAATCAGACAACCCGTTTTGGGGTTGCTGCCACCAAATTAGTAATTTTAAGGAGATTTTTTTCAGTTTTTGGTTATTATCTTGAATAGTATTATGGATGGAGATAAACTGTTAACAGCAATAATGTTCAACAAAGTAAGATCTACAAATAAGTCAACAAGACCAAAATTGTCAGTTGATCCCTTGAGGAGTTATTGTCCTTTATAGTCAATTTTTAACATTTTTAAAAAAAAATTAGTATTCTTTAAAATCTTCTCTGAAACTACTGGGCCAAATTTAACCAATCTTGACCACAATCATCATTGAGGTATATTGTTTAAAAAATATGTGGCGTGAATTCGCCAATCAACCAATATGGCCGCCATGGCTAAAAATAATACATAGGGTAGACATGTAGATTTTGGTTTATATCTCTGAAACCAAAGCATTTAGAGCAAATCTGACCAGTTATTAAATTGTTTATCAAATCAAGATATATCTGCCCTGAAATTTACAGGCAAATCAGACAACCCCTTATGGGTTTCTGCCCCCAAATTAGTAATTTCAAACAAAAAATTGGAGTTTTTTGTTATGATCTTGAATATTTTTATAGATAGAGATAAACTGTAAACAGCAGTAATGTTCAGCCAATTCCAGAATTCAGAAAGATCTACAATTACATGTAAGTCAAACATGACCAAAATTTTCAAATGACCCCTTGAGGAGTTATTGCCCTAAATAGTAAATTTTTAACAATTTTCATAAATTTTTGTAAATTTTTAGAAAATATTTTCCACTGTAATTACTGGGCCAAGTTCGTTATAGATGGAGATAATTGTAGCACAATAATGTTCAGTAAAGTAAGATCTACAAACACATCACCAAAACACAATTTGTCACGAATTTGTCTGTGTCCATTGTTTAATATGCACATAGACCACAGTGAGCGACACAGGCTCTTGAAAGACTCTAGTAAAACAATTTTCATAAATGTTGGTAAATTTTTAGAAAATATTTTCCGCTGTAATTCCTGGGCCAAGTTCATTATAGATAAAGATAATTGTAGCAACACGAATGTTCAGTAAAGTAAGATCTACAAACATATCATGATCACCAAAACACAATTGTGTCATGAATTTATCTGTGTCCATTGTTTAATATGCAAAAAGACCAAGGTGAGCGACACAGGCTCTTGAGAGCCTCTAGTTTTAATTTTAAGTTAAAATTTTGTTGATAAATGTTGATTTAAACAGACATACTATTATATTTGATTTTGATTGTACTATCACAATTATTTTTATAAATCACTTTTAGGATAAATACAATTAGGATAAGCTCTACCTACTGATATGCTCACACTTTTTGGTGATTGAACAATACAGATGAGATTTTTTCTGAATTTATTTATTTTCCAATCAAGTAAGATAGTATTAGACAAGCAATACTACCCAATGTGCACGCCTCCGTCCACGTGGAGTGGGAATTAAGTTATAGTCTTGTCCATCCGTACGTACGTACGTCTCAAAATTGGTTTCCGTTCTCTAACGTTAGTTTGCAATACACAAGTGTTATTAAACTTATCAGAATGCTTATTTTTATAAAATACAGGTCGAGTTTAAATATTGGTTGCATCAATTTATACAGTTATAGAGTTATGTCCTTTTACAAATTAATGAATTGTTCGTTTCTGACCACAAAACTTAATGTTCCTTTTTAAGGTTTTATGCAAGCGGTGCATCCATCATCTGTGTCGCTTGCACACATTCCCCATTTATTTACTTATGCTCTGACCTTGACCTTATAGACTTTCGGTCAGTTTTAATCAGTTGAGAGAGCAGGGCATTTTAGATTGTACAATTGCTTGGTTCAATTCCTGGTCAAGTTTAATTTCCAGCTTTGAATATCACTTTCATTGCAGTTCAACATGAACAAGAAATAAGAGAATGGGAGCAAGACCAAACTACTTTTGTAGAAACCAGAGCAACACGTCAAGTTCTGGAATATCTACCCGCAAATAACTGTATTGTTGTTACAGGAAGCTCAGGTTGTGGTAAATCTTCAAATATACACCATGCTGCTTTACACTTACGTGACAGTTTGGAATTTGAAATTATACCTGTGTTAACAGGACCAACAGAAATTATAAATTATTATAATGAAAACAAAAAACAAGTGTTTGTTGTGGATGACATATGTGGGAAGGAAACAATCAACATGCAGACTTTACAAACGTGGAGAGATTATTCAGAAAAAATGGAGAAAATATTCAAAGTTGCAGAAACATGTGTTGCAAGTAAGAATGATAAAACGGTTTCAAAGGTATTAAAACCAAAATTACTGGTGTCTTGTAGACTGCATATATATAATGAATCACGGTTTCAACGTGTTACATTATTCACAAAAAAAGAATGTAACTTATTATCACCCGAGTTGTGTCTGCAGGAAGCTGAAAGAATACATATGCTGCACAAGTACCTTCCAGATGATATAATTGACAATATAAAACAAGTCACAGAGAACGTTGATTATTTTCCCTTGCTTTGTAAATTGTCAAAAGATAAAACATCTGAGGATGTGAAGAAACTCTTTACAGCTCCTTTAAAAAGTATTGTAGAAAACATAGACAATATTATTATTCAAAACAATTATCAATTCTGTGCTCTTGTTCTCTGTATCTTATATAATGGTAGATTTAATACAGATTGGTTACATTTGTTATCCACTTTAGAAAAGAAGGAGGAACAACTTGAGGACATTGTTCAAGAATTTGACATAGACTTAAGCAAAGAGAAGCATAGAAATTCTTTAAAATCTGGCTTTTTGACATTAAATGGCACCTATTTCAAATTGAGAGGCATGGAGTATAGAATGATACATGACAAAATCTATAAAATGGCAGCTGTAACCTGTGGACAACACCTCACAGAATGTTTTATAAAATATGCTCCGCCTGAGTTTATTCAGAATCATTTCATCTTCAAATCTCTTATGGATGTCAATGAAGGTAATTATTCAATTATATTATCGAAACACCAAGAAGAAAAATACTTTGAACGACTGTTATGTGACTTAAACAAGCGTGTCATTACAAGTACATTCCATAATTTCCAGTTAATTTTCAAGACATTTAGAGATAAGTTAGTAAGCTATGTAAGAAGGAGTGATGATGCAAAAACAGTATTACGGAACTTTGATATACAAGGCTGCCCAATAGACTATGGTAATGATAATAAACGAAAATATTGGTTTGAAATTTATTATACAACACCTTTAATAGAATCAGTAATGAAGGGTTACTTTGATATTGTTCACTTTCTGATTGTTAATGTTAAATGTCATGTGAATAACACAGACAGTATATACAACTCCCCTTTATATAAGGCATCCGAAAGAGGACATTCCGCTGTAGCTAAATTTTTATTAGAGAACAATGCTGATATATCTCTATGTAACAAATATAAAATGTCTCCATTGTATGTTGCGTGTAAAGAAGGACATAAAGATACAGTAGACCTTTTACTTCAGAACAATGCTGATGTTAATCAGTATGATAACAATGGTGAGTCACCATTGCATGCAGCCTGTAATGGAGGACATACAGATATAGTTAAAGTGTTACTTAAGAACAATGCGTATGTCAATCAGTGTGATAACAATGGTGAGTCACCATTGCATGCAGTTTGTGAGGGAGGACATACAGATATAGTAGAAGTGTTACTGGAGAACAATGCTAATGTCAATCAGTGTAATAAGTATGGTATGACACCGTTATATGTGGTCTGTGAAAGAGGACATACAAATATAGTAGAAGTTCTACTTCAAAACAAGGCTAATGTCTCACAGTGTGATGAGTCAGGTAAGTCACCATTGGACGCGGCCTGTGAACGTGGACCTAAAAAGACCGTAGAACTTTTACTGCAGAACAATGCTGATATCAATCATTATGAACAGTATGGTTGGTCTCCATTATTTTGTGCCTGTTTAGGAGGACGTAAAGATATAGTAGAACTGTTACTTCAGAACAATGTTGATGTCTCACAGTATGATTGTGATGAGGACTCACCATTGCAGATAGCCTGTGAAGGAGGACATACAGATATCGTAGAACTTTTACTTCAGAACAAGGCTGGCGTCAGTCAGAATTATGAGATTGATAGTTCTCCATTGTCTGGAGCCTGTGCAGAAGGACATACAGATGTAGTAGAACTGTTACTTCAGAAGATGGGAAACGTGAATAAGAGTGAGGAATTTCGGAGGTGTCCTTTGTATGTAGCATGTAGAGGAGGATATAAAAATATAGTAGAACTGTTACTGCAGAACAATGCTGATGTCAATCAGTGTGATATTCATAATGGTGAGTCTCCATTGTCTGTGGCCTGTAGAGGGGGATATAAAGATATTGTAGATATGTTACTTCATAACAAGGCTGACGTTAATCATTTTATGAATAAATATTATTGTGAGTCTTCATTGTGTGTAGATATAGTAGATATGTTACTTCAGCACAAGGCTGACGTCAATACGAGTAATAATTATGGACGTTCTTTATTGCTTAATGCCTGTATTGGAGGAAATAAAGATATAGTGGAAGTGTTACTTCGTAACAAGGCTGACGTCAATCAGTGTGATACGCTTGGCCAGTCTCCATTGTTTGAAGCCTGTACAAGAGGACATAAAGATATAATAGAACTGTTACTTCAGAAGAAGGCTGAAGTCAATCAGTGTGATAACAAAGGTAAGTCTCCATTGTTTCAGGCCTGTGAAGGAGCATATTATGATATAATAGTAATGTTACTTCAAAAGAAGGCTGACGTCAATCAGTGTAATGTGAACGGTCTTACTCCATTGTATTTTCCTTTTTATAGAGGACAGCAAGATATAGTAGAACTGTTACTTCAGAACAAGGCTGACCTCTATCAGTGTAATATATCGGGTCAGTCTCCATTTGTATGGTCATGTTATAGTGGACAAACATATTTGGTTGAACTGTTACTTCAGAACAATGTTGATGTCAATCAGTGCGATGAGAATGGTCAGTCTCCATTGTATCTGGCCTGTAGAAAAGGATATAAAGATACAGCAGAACTGTTACTTCAGAATAAAGCTGACGTCAATCAGTGTAATAATCGTAATGCGTCTTGTGAAGTTTTTCGGTGTTTGATAAACAAAGAGTCTTCACTGCATGTGGCCTGTGAAGGAGGACATACAGATACAGTAGAGGTGTTACTGCAGAACAATGCTGACGTCAATCAGTGTAATAACCGTGGTGAGTCTTCATTGTTTATTGCATGTACAGGTGGACATACAGATACAGTTAAACTGTTACTTCAGAACAATGCTGACCTCTCTCAGTGTGATTATTTAGGTAATTCTCCATTGTATGTTGCCTGTGCAAGTGGGCATGAAGAAACGGTAAAACTGTTACTTAAGAATAATGCTGATCTATCTAAGTACAACAATTGTGGTATGTCTCCATTATATGTGGCATGTAAATTTAGACGTAGAGGGACAGTAAAACTGTTACTGCAGAATAATGCTGATGTCTCTCAGTGTGAACAACAAGATGGAAAGTCACCTTTACATGTTGCTTGTGAACTTCATATACCTGACTCACGTGAACCAGAAGGGAAATTTTGGGATCCAAATATACCTTGCTACTACGGCTATTTAAAACCTTGTGCTGATGAAACATATCAAGGTGCCATTGAAACTGTAAAACTATTACTTGCATGGAATGCAGATGTTAGTTTGTGTGATAAGAAAGGTCAGACACCACTTGATTATGCCCGTAAATCACAGGACATTAAGAATTGGATGTTTTAAGATCAGTTGGACATTTTGTTCGAATATTTTGACTAGAAAATCTCGCCAGTATTAGATAGATAAAACATGTTTATGTCCCGCCTACGATAGAAGATTGGCATCTGTATGTCCTTCGATACGACTGTTTGTCGGTCCCGTATTATGTTACTGTATATACCATAAAGTTGTGGTCAATTAAAGTTGAGAATTAGTACCCATATCCATTATGAGTCAATATTCTGTTGCAAATAATAATATCATGGTTCACTGAACGTTGACACTTGATACGGTTGCCTATCATTACTGGCGTCAATTTCATTTGTCTTTTATGAATAATTGGTAATCATGTACAAATGATATTACGAGCAAGCAAATATTTTTTTAAAAGAAAGTGATAAAGAAAACATTAGTTTTTAAATATTCCGTTTTGTAGAATAATTAGATTTTCCAAAATTCAGTATGCGACTACTTCACTAGTGTAATGACTACCTTGTAATTGTTGTTTTTTAAATGCAAGCGTACTGTTTTTTTATGGCAAACACTGATATCTTTAAAATACATTCTTGTATGATTTGTAAGAAACAGTTATTTGTTATCTTAAAGACGTGTTATATGGTTCTTTCATGTTTTTGTTAAGAAAAGTAACTTTTAATGTTTAGTTCTTTTTTGGTTATATTATTTTCGAGTGGCTCGGTACTTCTGCATCTAGCCATTGTGTTGTTGTGCTGTGGTAATTTTTGTATTATTGTCTTTATAGTTGATGATGTGCTCTGTCTATATGCCATTCTGTTTTTCTTTGTAAATGTTTTTTTTAATAGTGATTAAAATAACAACTAAATGTTGACTGCTGTACCTTTTTTGACATTTTACCCTATTATGTCTGGTTTTGTTTTGTTCACACATTGTGTTTTAATGGAATTTTATGTGACTGTCATACAAGTGAGATGTTTAGCTAATTATGAAATCCGATTTTATTCCACTATTTTCTACATCAGGAAATTCCTTCACCCAATTATAACTATGACAGTTGTTTTCCATTCGTTTGGTGTGGCCTAGGATTTTTTTATTTTGTATTTTGGCGTTTGATAAGTGACTTTTTAATTTGAATTTTTCTTTGAGTAGGGTATTTTTGCTAGTTGATATTGGTAACAGTGACATACTATGATTTTTCATTCAAGCAAAACCGTTTTTTTTTTATATGTTAGACACCATGTAAAATCACATATAGTCTGCACGAATTTACAATGGTTGAACTGGTGCTACTGTAATTGAATTCTACAACTTGTCAAATATTATAAAATCACTTTTGAGTTCAAATTCATGTATAAGTGGATTAAAAACAAATGCAATATATTTTAATAAAACAGGGGAATCCATTATTCTCTGTATTTGGTTTACATCCTTGTTTGTCCAGGAATTTTTTAGGTATTCCATTGACAGTTAAAATATACGCTTTGTATGTGCTTTTATGATATATTTATTTTCTTAGTACGTATGTAGAAATTATGTTTATAAACCACGGTACTATTAACAAAAGCTTGATTCATATTTGTACAAGTATTTCATCAATGTATATGTCAATGTCAGTATTTAAATTAACTTGATTTGCTGTTGAGTAGTTTCATTTCCAAAAGACCATTTCGACTAGTAGTTTGACCTTTATATCAATAAGTTTTTTATTTTATATATTGAAATTACCATTTGACTTACATGTATATTAGAACTTTTATATATTAGTGATTGATATTGTATATATTGAAATGGCCATTTGCTTTATAGTATGACTTTCATATATCAGTGTTAAATACTGTTTCTATTGAAATTACCATTTGACTCATAGTATAAATTTATATATTAGTGATTGCTACTGTTACTTGTGTATATATTGACATGACCATTTGACGCATAGTATGACTTTATATATTAGTGATTGATACTGTTATTTGTATATATTGAAATGACCATTTGACTCATAGTATGACTTTGATATATTAGTGATTGATACTGTTACTTGTGCATATATTGAAATGACCATTTGACTCATAGTATGACTTTGATATATTCGTGATTGATTATGTTACTTGTGTATATATTGAAATGACCGTTTGACTCATAGTATGACTTTTGTATATTAGTGATTGATACTGTTACTTGTGTATATATTGAAATGACCATTTGACTCATAGTATGACTTTGATATATTAGTGATTGATACTGTTACTTGTGTATATATTGAAATGACCATTTGACTCATAGTATGACTTTGATATATTAGTGATTGATTATGTTACTTGTGTATATATTGAAATGACCGTTTGACTCATAGTATGACTTTTGTATATTAGTGATTGATACTGTTACTTGTGTATATATTGAAATGACCATTTGACTCATAGTATGGCTTTATATATTAGTGATTTATACTGTTACTTGTGTATATATTGAAATGACCATTTGACTCATATTATGACTTTATATATAAGTGGTTGATACTTTTACTAGTGTATATATTAAAATGACCATTTGACTCATAGTATGACTTTTGTATATTAGTGATTGATACTGTTACTTGTGTATATATTAAAATTACCATTTGACTCATAGTATGACGTTTGTATATTAGTGATTGATACTGTTACTTGTGTATATATTGAAATGACCATTTTACTCATAGTATGACTTTATATATTAGTGATTGATACTGTTACTTGTAGATATTGAAATGCCAATTTGACTGATAGTATGACTTTATATATAAGTGATTGATACTGTTACTTGTATATATTGAAATGACCATTTGACTCATAGTATGATTTTATATATTAGTGATTGCTTCTGTTACTTGTATATATATTGAAATGACCATTTGACTCATAGTATGACTTTATACATTAGTGATTGATACTGTTACTTGTAGATATTGAAATGCCAATTTGACTGATAGTATGACTTTATATATAAGTGATTGATACTGTTACTTGTATATATTGAAATGACCATTTGACTAATAGTATGATTTTATATATTAGTGATTGCTTCTGTTACTTGTATATATTGAAATCTCCATGTTACTCATAGTATGACTCTTATATATTAGTGATTGATACTGTTACTTGTGTATATTGAAATCTCCATGTTACTCATAGTATGACTCTTATATATTAGTGATTGATACTGTTACTTGTGTATATTGAAATGACCATTTGACTCATAGTATGATTTTATATATTAGTGATTGCTTCTGTTACTTGTATATATTGAAATCTCCATGTTACTAATAGTATGATTTTATATATTAGTGATTGCTTCTGTTACTTGTATATATTGAAATCTCCATGTTACTCATAGTATGACTCTTATATATTAGTGATTGATACTGTTACTTGTGTATATTGAAATGACCATTTGACTCATAGTATGACTTTATATATTGGTGATTGATACTGTTACTTGTATATATATTGCAATGATCATTTGACTCATAGTATGACTTTATATATTAGTGATTGATACTGCTACTTGTATATATTGAAATGACCATTTGACTAATAGTATGACTTTATATATTAGTGATTGATACTGTTACTTGTGTATATATTGAAATGATCATTTGACTCGTAGTATGACTTTATATATTAGTGATTGATAATGTTACTTGTGTATATATTAAAATGACTATTTAACTCATACTTTGACTTTGTATATTAGTGGTTGATACTGTTACTTGTATATATTGAAATGACAATTTGGACTTTAAGATATTAGTGATTGATACTGTTACTTGTGTATATATTGAAATGACCATTTGACTCATAGTATGAATTTTGTATATTAGTGCTGTATATATAAATAATGTATCTATTGGAGTGACCATTTCGATAGTTTGTTTGACTTTAAGAATTTGATTTACATTTATTGATATCAATACTTTTCTGTGGAACTTCTATTTCACAGAGCTTATTTTTTCCCTTTTTTGCATATGTTTTTGTTTATTTGTCCAGCAACACTAAAAATGTCCCACATATTTCAGTGTATAGTTTTGCAAATTCCTGCTTTTCCTATAAACATGATAAAACATAAAACTTTACAAATATTAATCATTACTTTGAAATAAGTTCATGTTTAATCTTTACACTTTTCGTTTCAATGACGCCAATTGGAGTTTCATAAAGTTTATCGTTCTTTTTGTTTTTTTAAGTTTCGTGGGTTTTTTTTAAAAGGCAAACATTAATGGACGATGTTTATCAAAGGCAGGTTTCTATAACACTTTAATATTTACGACTAAAATTTTACATAGTTATACTTCCGGATAGAAACCCTGTTAAGCGCAGTATATGGAATGTTAGGGGCGTTTTTACTTGTTTGAGCTTTTGGTTGTGTTTTTTGTTTTTGTGAAATTTTTATAGTTGTTTTTAGCCAAACAATTTTCACTTACATCTGTATATAATATATAGATTAATATTACTGTATTCATTTATCTCAGACAAAGCTTTTAGATATATTTTTTTAAATATAAAAAAGAAGATGTGGTATGATTGCCAATGAGATATTTGCATTTGTTTTTACACATATATTTTTAACATTCCTGTTATGTGACAATTCCAATTTATTGAGGATCTTTTATTTAGTCAGTTCAATGCAATATGAAGTGCATTTTTGTTACAAAACACAAAACACATAATCACCATGTGTATATTGTTGTTACATATCTGCAAGTTGGTTATGTTGTAGAAGGGTTTGTTTTTGCTGGTCTGCTTGTCCATCTGTCCATCAGGTATTCTCTCTCTGTTTTGCTCGCAAGGTAGATACGTGAGCTCTGTAACCGTGCAAATGTTAACAAACAATTTAAATAACCCTATATTGCCCTGACAGAATATTCATTGTTGTCATTCTTCTCAATTCCTATACGAATAATATTGATTTTCTAAACCCTTCTTATGTTTTTTATATACAAACCGGTACATTTTTTTACCTTCATATTTTAAGGAGTGTCCTTTTTATTATTTAAATTTTGAAATAACTTAAACATATGCTTGTTTTTGATATAAAGTCTTGGTTTATAACGCAATATATCACATATTGATAATAAAAACAATGGTGAACTGGTGGATATGTCCATGATTGAATTTTAAATTATTTGATTTTGCCATGTGATTATAGACTTTCCGAATTGATTTTCCACTAAGTTCAGTATTTTTGTGATTTTACTTTTTATAGTATATACATATATACGTGTTTAATAGTAAAATACACCATTATTGTACGATGTCCCATATATTAACACATATGTTTTAATATTTAACTGTTAGAAATAATTAGATATAACAATGTATTGTTACCATAAATTGCTTTCACTTTTTAACTAACACAGATTACGAAATAAAATTATACATAAAAACAACTTAACTTTCTTTGTTTTTTTATTCATCTAGTGGAGTTTGTGTGCTCTGTATTGATCTAGTGGGGTGGGGTTTGTGTTCTCTGTATTGATCTATTGTGGGTTGTTTGGTTTGTGCTCTGTATTGATCTAGTGGAGTTTGTGTGCTCTGTATTGATCTAGTGGAGTTTGTGTGCTATGATATTGTATCTAGTGGAGTTTTGTGTGCTCTGTATTGATCTAGTGGGTTTGTGTGCTCTGTATTGATCTAGTTGTGGTTTGTGTGCTCTCTGTATTGATCTAGTGGGGTTTGTGTGCTCTGTATTGATCTAGTGGTGGTTTGTGTGCTATGTATTGATCTAGTCGGTGGGGTTTGTGTGCTCTGTATTGATCTAGTGGGGTTTGTGTGCTCTGTATTGATCTAGTGGGGTTTGTGTGCTCTGTTTTGATCTAGTGGGGTTTGTTTGCTCTGTTATGATCTAGTGAGTTTGTGTGCTCTGTATTGATCTAGTGGGGTTTGTGTGCTCTGTATTGATCTAGTGGGGTTTGTGTGCTCTGTATTGATCTAGTGGGGTTTGTGTGCTCTGTATTGATCTAGTGGAGTTTGTATGCTCTGTATTGATCTAGTGGAGTTTGTGTGCTCTGTATTGATCTAGTGGGGTTTGTGTGCTCTGTATTGATCTAGTGGGGTTTGTGTGCTCTGTATTGATCTAGTGGGGTTTGTGTGCTCTGTATTGATCTAGTGGGTTTGTAGCTCTGTATTGATCTAGTGGGGTTTGTGTGCTCTGTATTGATCTAGTGGGTTTGTGTGCTCTGTATTGATCTAGTGGGGTTTGTGTGCTCTGTATTGATCTAGTGGGGTTTGTGTGATCTGTATTGATCTAGTGGGGTTTGTGTGCTCTGTATTGATCTAGTGGGTTTGTTTGCTCTGTTATGATCTAGTGAAGTTTGTGTGCTCTGTATTGATCTAGTGAGAATTGTGTGCTCTGTATTGATCTAGTGGGGTTTTGTGTGCTCTGTATTGACCTAGTGGGATAGGTTTGTGTGCTCTGTATTGATCTAGTGGAGTTTGTGTGCTCTGTATTGATCTAGTGGAGTTTGTGTGCTCTGTATTGACTAGTGGAGTTTGTGTGCTCTGTATTGATCTAGTGGGGTTTGTGTGCTCTGTATTGATCTAGTGGGTTTGTTGCTCTGTTATGATCTAGTGGAGATTGTGTGCTCTGTATTGATCTAGTGAGGTTTGTGTGCTCTGTATTGATCTAGTGGGTTTGTGTGCTCTGTATTGACTCTAGTTGATGGAGTTTGTGTGCTCTGTATGATCTAGTGGGTTTGTGTGCTCTGTATTGATTTAGTTGGGTTTGTGTGCTCTGTATTGATCTAGTGGGGTTTTTGTGCTCTGTATTGATCTAGTGGGGTTTGTGTGCTCAGTATTGATCTAGTTGGTTTTGTGTGGTCTGTATTGATCTAGTGGGGTTTGTTTGCTCTGTTATGATCTAGTGGAGATTGTGTGCTCTGTATTGATCTAGTGAGGTTTGTGTGCTCTGTATTGATCTAGTGGGGTTTGTGTGCTCTGTATTGATCTAGTGGGGTTTGTGTGCTCTGTATTGATCTAGTTGGGTTTGTGTGCTCTGTATTGATCTAGTGGGGTTTTGTGCTCTGTATTGATCTAGTGGAGTTTGTGTGCTCAGTATTGATCTAGTTGGTTTTGTGTGGTCTGTATTGATCTAGTGGGGTTTGTTTGCTCTGTTATGATCTAGTGGAGATTGTGTGCTCTGTATTGATCTAGTGAGGTTTGTGTGCTCTGTATTGATCTAGTGGGGTTTGTGTGCTCTGTATTGACCTAGTTGGATGGAGTTTGTGTGGCTCTGTATTGATCTAGTGGGGTTTGTGTGCTCTGTATTGATCTAGTGGAGTTTGTGTGCTCTGTATTGATGTGTGGAGTTTGTGTGCTCTGTATTGATCTAGTGAGGTTTTGTGTGCTCTGTATTGATCTAGTGGGGTTTGTGTGCTCTGTATTGATCTAGTGTAGTTTGTGTGCTCTGTATTGACCTAGTTGGGTTTGTGTTCTCTGTATTGATCTAGTGGAGTTTGTGTGCTCTGTATTGATCTAGTGGGGTTTGTGTGCTCTGTATTGATCTAGTGGGTTTTGTTTGGTCTGTTATGATCTAGTGGGGTTTGTGTGCTCTGTATTGATCTAGTGGGGTTTGTGTGCTCTGTTATGATCTAGTGGGGTTTGTATGCTCTGTATTATCTAGTGGAGTTTGTATGCTCAGTATTGATCTAGTGGGATTTGTGTGCTCTGTATTGATCTAGTGGGGTTTGTGTGCTCTGTATTGATCTAGTGGGGTCTGTGTGCTCTGTATTGATCTAGTGGGGTTTGTGTGCTCTGTATTGATCTAGTGGGGTTTGTGTGCATTGTATTGATCTAGTGGGTTTGTGTGTTCTGTATTGGTCTAGTGGAGTTTGTATGCTCTGTATTGATCTAGTGGGGTTTGTGTGCTCTGTATTGATCTAGTGGGTTTGTGTGCTCTGTATTGATCTAGTGGGGTTTGTGTGCTCTGTATTGATCTAGGGGTTTGTGTGCTCTGTATTGATCTAGTGGGGTTGTGTGCTCTGTATTGATCTAGTGGGTTTGTTTGCTCTGTTATGATCTAGTGGGTTTGTGTGCTCTGTATTGATCTAGTGAGTTTGTGTGCTCTGTATTGATCTAGTGGGGTTTGTGTGCTCTGTATTGACCTATGGGTATGTTGGTTTGTTTGTGTGCTCTGTATTGATCTAGTGGAGTTTGTGTGTGCTCTGTATTGATCTAGTGGAGTTTGTGTGCTCTGTATTGATCTAGTGGGGTTTGTGTGCTCTGTATTGATCTAGTGGGTTTGTTTGCTCTGTATTGATCTAGTGGGTTGTGTGCTCTGTATTGATCTAGTGGGTTTGGTGGTCTCTGTATTGATCTAGTGGGTTTGTGTGCTCTGTATTGATCTAGTGGTGGAGTTTGTGTGCTCTGTATTGATCTAGTGGGGTTTGATCTAGTGGGTTTGTGTGCTCTGTATTGATCTAGTGGGTTTGTGTGCTCTGTATTGATCTAGTGGGATTTGTTTGCTCTGTATTGATCTATGGGGTTTGTGTTTCTCTGTTTGATCTAGTTTGTGGCTGTTTTAGTGTTTGGTCTCTGTATTGATCTAGTGGGAGTTTGTGTGCTCTGTTATGATCTATGGGTTTGTTGCTCTGTATGATCTAGTGGAGTTTGTGTGCTCTGTATTGATCTAGTGAGTTGTGTGCTTGTATTGATCTTTGGGTTGTGTGCTCTGTATTGATCTAGTGGAGTTTGTGTGCTCTGTATTGATCTAGTGGGTTTGTGTGGCTCTGTATTGATCTAGTGGGTTTGTGTGCTCTGTATTGATCTAGTGGGGTTTGTGTGCTCTGTATTGATCTAGTGGGTTTGTGTGCTCTGTATTGATCTAGTGGGTTTGTGGCTCTGTATGATCTAGTGGAGTTTGTGTGCTCTGTATTGATCTAGTGGGTTTGTGTGCTCTGTATTGATCTAGTGGGTTTGTGTGCTCTGTATGATCTAGTGGGTTTGTGTGCTCTGTATTGATCTAGTGGGTTTGTGTGCTCTGTATTGATCTAGTGGTTTTTGCTCTGTATGATCTAGTGGGTTTGTGTGCTCTGTATATCTATGGGGTTGTTGCTCTGTATTATACTATGGGTTTGTTGTTGTTTGATCTAGTGGGTTTGTGTGCTCTGTATGATCTAGTGGTTTGTGTGTCTGTATGATCTAGTGGTTTGTTGTCTGTATGATCTAGTGGTTTGTTGCTCTGTATGATCTAGTGGGTTTGTGTGCTCTGTATTGATCTAGTGGTTTTGTGCTCTGTATGATCTAGTGGGGTTGTGTGTCTGTATGATCTAGTGGTTTGTTCTCGTTTGACTAGTGGTTGTTTGCTCTGTTTGATCTAGTGGGTTTGTGTGCTCTGTATTGTCTAGTGGGTTGGTGCTCTGTTTATCTAGTGGTTGTGGCTCTTATTGATCTAGTGGGTTTTGTCTCTGTATTGATCTAGTGGGTTTGTGTGTCTGTATTGATCTATTGAGTTTTGTCTGTATGATCTAGTGGGTTTTGTGCTCTGTATTGATCTAGTGGGTTTTGTCTCTGTATGATCTAGTGGGTTTGTTGCTCTGTTAGATCTATGGGGTTTGTGTCTCTGTATTGATCTAGTGGGTTTGTTGCTCTGTTATGATCTAGTGGGTTGTTCTCTGTATGATAGTGGGTTTGTTGCTTGTTGATCTGTGGTTTGTGTGCTCTGTATTGATCTAGGGTTTGTGTCTCTGTATTGACTAGTGGTGTGTCTATGATCTTGGGTTGTTGCTTGTATGATCTAGTGGGTTTGTGTTTGCTATGTTTGATCTATGGGTTTGTGTGCTCTGTATTGTCTATGGTTTGTTTGCTCTGTATGATCTATGGGTTTGTGCTCGTATTGATCTAGTGGGTTTGTGGTTGTATTGATCTATGAGTTTGTGTGCTCGTATTGATCAGTGGGTTTGTTGTCTGTTTGATCTATGGTTGTGTCTCTGTATGATCTATGGTTTGTGCTCTGTATGATCTATGGGTTTGTGCTCTGTATGATCTATGGTTTTGTGTTGCTGTATGATCTATGATTTGGTGCTCTGTATGTCTAGTGGTTGTTCCTGTATGATCTAGTGGTTGTTGCTCGTATGATCTATGGGTTTGTGTCTGTATTTCATGGTGTTTCTGTATTTGATTTGATTTGTGGAGTTTTGTTGCTCTGTATTGATCTAGTGGGTTTGTGTGCCTGTATTGATCTATGGGTTTGTGTGCTCTGTATTGATCTAGTGGGTTTGTCTCTTATTCTGTGGGTTTTTGCTCTGTTTGATCTAGTGGGGTTTTGTGTCTCTGTATTGAGTGGTTTGTGTGCTCTGTATTGATCTAGTGGAGTTTGTGTGCTCTGTATTGATCTATGGATTTGTGTGCTCTGTATTGATCTAGTGGAGTTTGTGTGCTCTGTATGATCTAGATGTGGGTTTGTTGCTCTGTATTGATCATAGTGGGTTTGTTGCTCTGTTTGATCTAGTGGGTTTGTTGCTCTGTTATGATCTGAGTGGTTGTTGTGTCTGTTATGATCTAGTGGGTTTGTGTGCTCTGTATTGATCTAGTGGGTTTATGTGGTGCCTGTATTGATCTAGTGGGTTTTGTTCTTTGCTGTGTTATGATCTAGTGGGTTGTGTGCTTGTATGATTTTTTTTTTTTTCTAGTGAGTTTGTGTGCTCTGTATTGATCTAGTGGGTTTGTTTGCTCTGTTATGATCTAGTGGGTTTAGTGTGTGCTCTGTATTGATCTAGTGGGTTTGTGTGCTCTGTATTGATCTAGTGGAGTTTTGTGAGTTTGTGTCTGATTGATCTAGTGGAGTTGTGTCTCTGTATGTTAGGGTTTGTGTGCTCTGTATTGATCTAGTGGAGTGTGTGTGCTCTGTATTGATCTAGTGGGTTTATGTGCTCTGTATTGATCTAGTGGGTTTGTGTGTCTGTATTGATCTAGTGGGTTTTGTTGCTCTGTATTGATCTAGTGGAGTTTGTGTGCTCTGATATGATCTAGTGGAGTTTTGTGTGCTCTGTATTGATCTAGTGGGTTGTGTGCTCTGTATTGATCTAGTGGGTTTGTGTGCTCTGTATTGATCTATGGTTTGGTTTTTGATCTATGGATTGTGGCTCTGTTTGATCTAGTGGAGTTTTGGTCTATTGTCTAGGGTTGTGGCTCTGTATTGATCTAGTGGAGTTTGTGTGCTCTGTATTGATCTAGTGGGGTTTGTTGCTCTGTATTGATCTAAGTGGTTTGTGTGCTCTGTATTGATCTAGTGGGTTTGTAGCTCTGTTATGATCTAGTGGAGTTTGTGTGCTCTGTTTGATCTAGTGGGGTTTGTGTGCTCTGTATTGATCTAGTGGAGTTTGTTTGCTCTGTATATGATCTAGTGGGTTTGTGTGCTCTGTATTGATCTAGTGGGTTTGTGTGCTCTGTATTGATCTAGTGGGTTTGTGTGCTCTGTATTGATCTAGTGGGTTTGTGTCTCTGTATGATTTTTTTTTTTTTTTTTTTTTTTTTTTTTTTTTTTTTTTTTTTTTTTTTTTTTTTTTTTTTTTTTTTTTTTTTTTTTTTTTTTTTTTTTTTTTTTTTTTTTTTTTTTTTTTTTTTTTTTTTTTTTTTTTTTTTTTTTTTTTTTTTTTTTTTTTTTTTTTTTTTTTTTTTTTTTTTTTTTTGGGTTTGTGTTTCTCTGTATTGATCTAGTGGGTTTTGTTTGCTCTGTTATGATCTAGTGGGTTTGTGTGCTCTGTATTGATCTAGTGGAGTTTGTTTGCTCTGTTATGATCTAGTGGGGTTTGTGTGCTCTGTATTGATCTAGTGGAGTTTGTTGCTCTGTATATGATCTAGTGGGGTTTGTTTGCTCTGTATTGATCTATGGGTTTGTGTGCTCTGTATTGATCTAGTGGGGTTTGTTTGCTCTGTATGATCTAGTGGGGTTTGTGTGCTCTGTATTGATCTAGTGGAGTTTGTGTGCTCTGTATTGATCTAGTGGGGTTTGTTTGCTCTGTATTGATCTAATGGGTTTGTGTGCTCTGTATTGATCTAGTGGAATTTGTGTGCTCTGTATTGATCTAGTGGAGTTTGTGTCTCTGTATTGATCTAGTGGGGTTTGTGTGCTTTGTATTGATCTAGTGGAGTTTGTGTGCTCTGTATTAATCTAGTGGGGTTTGTGTGCTCTTTGTTGATCTAGTGGGATGGGGTTTGTGTGCTCTGTATTGATCTAGTGGAGTTGTTGTGCTTTGTATTGATCTAGTGGAGTTTGGGTGCTCTGTATTGATCTAGTGGAGTTTGTGGGCTCTGTATTGATCTAGTGGAGTTTGTGTGAACTGTATTGGTCTAGTAGGGTTGTGTTGCTCTGTATTGATCTAGTGAGGTGTGTGTGCTCTGTATTGATCTAGTGGGGTTTATGTGCTCTGTATTGATCTAGTTGGGTTTGTGTGGTCTGTATTGATCTAGGGGTTTTGTTTGCTCTGTATTGATCTAGTGGAGTTTGTGTGCTCTGTATTTATCTAGTGGGTTTTGTGTTTCTCTGTATTGATCTAGTGGGTTGTTTGCTCTGTATGATCTAGTGGAGTTTGTGTGCTCTGTATTGATCTAATGGGGTTTATGTGCTCTGTATTGATCTATGGGAGTGTGTGTGCTCTGTATTGATCTAGTGGAGTTTGTGTGCTCTGTATTGATCTAGTGGAGTTTGTTGGCTCTGTATTGATCTAGTGGAGTTTGTGTGCTCTGTATTGGTCTAGTAGGGTTTGTGTGCTCTGTATTGATCTAGTGAGGTGTGTGTGCTCTGTATTGATCTAGTGGGGTTTATGTGCTCTGTATTGATCTAGTGGGGTTTGTGTGGTCTGTATTGATCTATTGGAGTTTGTGTGCTCTGTATTGATCTAGTGGGGTTTGTGTGCTCTGTATTGATCTAGTGGAGTTTGTGTGCTCTGTTTTGATCTAGTGGGGTTTGTGTGCTCTGTATTGATCTAGTGGAGTTTGTGTGCTCTGTATTGATCTAGTGAGGTTTGTGTGGTCTGTATTGATCTAGTGGAATTAGTGTGCTTTGTATTGATCTAGTGGGGTTTGTGTGCTCTGTATTGATCTAGTGGGGTTTGCGTGCTCTGTATTGATCTAGTGTGGTTTGTGTTGCTTAATTTTTATGCTCTGTCTTTTGTACTATCATTTGTCTGTTTGACTTTTTCGTTTTTTTATCCATGGTGGTCAGTTTATTTTTCGATCTATGCGATTGAATGTCCCACTGATATCTTTCACCCCTCTTTTCTTGTAAGTGCATGATGAAAATTGATGTGATAAATAGAAATTGGGTCACATCAGTAAGACAGCAACCCAAAATTTTTTCCGCAAAACGTTTTTATACATCGGCATTTTCCACTGACATTCGACCGTCAAATGGATAAACTAGTTGAAATCACCCGAATGAGTTTAAATTGAACAATAGTGTGTAGTGATCTACATACTCATGACCAACAATGTGGAAGCATAGGAATAACTATGCCTGGATTCCGACATCAATTCTCTACATTGAGAATAAAATAAAACTACATTTTCTTATCATTGGGAAAGAAAAAGATGATAGGGCATAGTTCATCAAGTACTTATCATAGTAATAATTTTTATTTGACACCTTTGTTGGTGACTATGAAGGCAAATAAGAAAATGGATAACGCTACACAGAAACAAAATAGTTAAATACTTTATCAAACATCAAAGTAGGCGTTCCTTAAAACACGGCTTACATGTACTGATGATATTGATATCAAGCTGGCTTTCATTTGACGTTACCAGCGATTGAACAGAGTGTTCATGAACCATGGCTATGTCAAAACATGTCTCGTTCTTTGTCTCGCTTGACGGAGTCAAAAAGCGAGACGTAGGAATGTTTTATATCCGGCAGCGACGGCGGCGGTGGTTTCAACAATGTATTAGTTTGTAACTAGGTTTAGTTTATCATGTTTATGGTGAACCACTAGTGGTAGGTAAAATATATTTGGTATGCAGTTGTATGACCATAGGCACATCTAATTACCATGGAGGCCCTGCCTTCTCAGTTATGGTCTATTGACTTTGAAACTATTTCTTAGTTTTCATGTATTAGTTTGTGATTAGGTCAGTTTATTGTGAACCACAAGTGGTGAGTTAATTTATAAAAGATAATTGGTATACAGTTGTATAAGCATTAACATATCTCAGGTATATGAAAATAATGTGGCCCCTCCCCTCATTTATGTTTTTTTTTAACTTTGAAATTTTGGCAGCAATTTGAATAGCTGCTAGAAAAAAGCAAATCACATGTAACAAATCATGAGAAAATAGGAATGAGAAAACAGTTTTTTTTTTATTTTAATAAACAAAAATGACACGGACTTACATATCAGGATTTCAGATATCGAAGTACCAGCGACCATTTTGAAAATGGCCATTTGAAAGTGAAAATGTTCAAAGCATCATTTTATATATCCTAATGTTTTAATACATTTGCAACTAGTTTTGCAAATTTCTGTAGGACTTTAGCTATTTATATAGAAAATACGCTGTGTCGAAGGCTGTACGTTGAACTATAATTGTTTACTGTTTATGGATTGTGACTTAGATGGAGAGTTGTCTCATTGGCACTCATCTCCTTATTTTTATTCCATTAGGAAAAATACCCATTTTGTGAATTATTGGCTCATTTGTTGACCTTTAGTATGATGGAATGGTCATATGTAATATTTAATTAGTTCTTCGCTGATATAACATCGCTGTATAAACTGGTATTCTCAATTGCTTTAGAAAGACAATCTGTGTTATGCAGTAATTAGTTGGAAGAAACACATGCGCCCATTATGAAAACATTTGTTTTCTTTCGTGTCTATACTGACAGTTTCCTCAATCCATAATTTGACACCTCATTACCATCACGTCAAAGTCACCTCGCATAGATGAATGTCTTTATGTTTCATAAACGTTTGTGTAAATTGAGTTCGTCCATAAATAGCAGCTAAAAAGTTCATAGCCAGAAAATTGAGACTCCAGTGGGGTTCATGTTGCTCAGTCTTTAGTTTTCTATGGTGTGTTTTGTTTACCGTTTGTTTGTACATTTCGTTTGAAGTCATGGCGTTTTCAGTTTGTTATCAACCTGCAAGTTCCTTTGGTATCTTTCGCCTTTCTTGTACGGTGGTACCCAACACTTGCACTTAAACTAATTTGGCTAGATTGATTTTCATATTTACTTTGAACCTTTAACTAAAAAATAAAAATTTCAAAAATTTTGAACCAACCGTTTTGTCAGAAAAATTACACTGGTTATATAACAGTTTGACAAACACCAATTTTGATCATTGAGAAGCTTAATAATTTTTTTACAACACAACGTAGTTAAAACGTTTAGCTGACTTCACAGAGTTGTTTCCCTGTAATGGTAGATACCACCTTAACCTGTCAGAGTGAATAATCTATATGGTAACTTTCAAGAATAATAAATATAATTGATGACCTATTTGAGCTCTACTATTCATTATAGGTGACAGTTATTGTAATAACTACATTGTGTATGTCGTTACCTATAACTTTCTATCATTATTTACAAAGGATTTCTCCCTCTCAACACATCCCAAAAACAAGTAGACAATTATTTCGGCGGCCTTTTAGAGCCGAGTATGCGGTATGGGCTTTGCTCGTTGTTGAAGGCCCTGTGGTGACCTATAGTTGTTAATTTCTGTGTCATTTTGGTCTCTTGTGGAGAGTTGTCTCAACATGGCACATACCAACATCTTCCTTTCTTGTTGTAATCAATGAATTTTGTAAAAGTTTTAATGACAGAAAATTACAGAAAAAGTATCAAAAAATTCACCTGTATATTATGAACATTCATTACATGTTGAGCTATATTTACGAATGATGTCCTTATACCGATGATAACATTTAGTAAATGTTTTGACTAGTTTGTGACATCGACATGTATGATTTGTTAGATAAACTGCACAAGCATGACACGGGAGTCATTTCATTTTTTTCTTCTTCTATATAATAAAAAGAGTAAAATATTTACCTGCAATTTTCCATGGCTACCATCTTTTTAAAATATCGACTGATTGTTTTTTTTTCTCAATTTTTCTATATCTGAATCTTGAAAATGTTGATTTTCTTCAATAAATACATCCTACGTATCCGTGTCGTTCAAGTACATGATAACAGATTTTGATATTTGTAGGTCAACGCAATATTTAAAATGTAATACTTATGTTTGTCAGAGTAGTAATTTTCTCTGCTGAATTTAACACCCACACATTTATTATGTGACTGATGCCGCTTTCAACGTACAGCACGATAAATGCTACAGTACTATACAGATATTGTATTACATTTTGTATTTGTCTTTTGTTTAAAACTTCGTGTTGCAAAAGAAGGTCACCACTTGAATACATTTAAAGGAAGATGAGGGAAAAGAAAAGACAAAGACAAGAAATAAAGAGGTATGGATATATTCAGTGTTTACACAAACATGTATTTGTGTTGTTGCATGAACTATTTGCCACTGGACATTAAGCAATCAACAAGTTTTCTCATTTAAGCTACAATTTTCTAAACTATGAGGAGATTGTACACCTTTAGTCATTTATTACCGGAACTGCTAATGTACCCTTGCTTCATTTGGTCAATTGAATGTGATGATATCTGAAATATTGTTTTAGAATATAGCTTAAAATTCTAATCACCGAAAGTACTTACAAGAATAATTGAACAGTTACTTGCTAAATCTTATTTTTACATGTTTGTGAAAAATCAGAACACTTTTTTTTCCAAAAAGCGTTTTTTTTCAAACGAAATTTTAACCAACTTATTTCATGATAGATATTTGAATACAATATCAGAAGTCTAAAAGGAAATGATGCATTATCCTTAGACCACAATCAGAATCATTCTGTTTTCTTAATGCATGGAATTGTAAACTTGTTTAACATTTTATACGCCCGTCAAAATTTTGACGGGACGTATTATGGTATACAAATGTCCGGTGTCCGTCCGTCTGTCCGTCTGTCCGGCCGTCCAACTGTCCGGCGTTAACATGTCGCACCGTATCTTGAGAACGACTTATCCAAATTTCATAAAACTTAATATAGGGGTTTCTTATGATGGTCAAATGATCTGTATACTTTTTGGTGAAAAAAAAATTAAAACTTTTTGAGTTACGGCACTTTGTAACGAAAACAGGGGTGTGTTTTTTTCACATGTCGCACTGTATCTCAAAAAAGATTTTTGACTATTGCTTAAAACTATACACACTTCTTAGTTATATTAATCTTAAGATCTGTATACTTTTTGGTGATGATTCAAAATTTCATTTTTGATTTATTGAGTATTTTGTAAAAATAAGGGGGAGGTTTTTTGTACATGTCGCGTCGTATCTCAAAAACAATTCATGATCATTGCTTAAAACACCACACATTTCTTTGTTATATTAATCTAAAGATCCGTATACTTTTTGGTTTTGATTTTAAATTTTGTAAGTGATATTTAGTTTTTTGTAAACAAAACAAAGAGGGGGGAAGGTTTAACATGTCCCGCCGTATCTCAAAAACAATATATGGTTATTGCTTAAAACTTTCTCGGAAACTATATATGATTATTGCATTCAACTTCGACACCAGACGTCGGGCGTATCATGCGCTCATGGGGCAGCTGTTAATTACTACTTTAGTCTAGTATTTTGGAATATCTTTTATATTCCTTTGGGTTTCTTATTTTAAGACAAATTAAGATATCAGTTTTCAGTTTCGATGTAAGAACTATCTATGATGATCCCTGTAACAATTGATTATTCGAAAGCAACTCTGAACAAAAAATGGTTTTCAACTAAATTTTGTAGAAGTGAAAAGTGCAACCATGTACTGATTATAAACACTACAGTATGTGACATTGGTGTATTGCTAAAACAGAGATCATAAAATTTGATTTATCTGTTACAGCTAACAGCTTTTATCAAGTTAATACTCTGACCTCCCATAAAGTAATCTAACCTGACATGACCGTTATATTGTTTCGAAATTTTTAGCGCAGACTATTCCTTACAAACCTGTTTAACTTGTGTTGAGCTATTAATTTTCAAATCATTTCGAAGGTTAATATGTAAACCTCAGATCTGTGTACGACCCTAATCTGTGTCCGTTTCTCAAATCTATGCCCCATCGTGACGTCAATCGCTAATCTATGTCCATAACAAATTATTTGGCCTCAAATTTGTGGCCGATTTTTAATCGTGACGTTTTTTCTCAAATCTATGTCCATTATAAAAGATAAGGCTTTAAAACTGTGTAATGTTTTAATTCTTTTTCAGCCATGCGCAAATTTCTCCCGTCTAATAATTTCGGCCTTATAGGTTTTTTTTATTATTAAGTCATTTCCCATAGTTCAATATTAATTTATTGGTATGTGTTCTCCCGGTGTGTACAAGAGCTCAAGTATAAGTAAATCTAGTTAGATTATTTCGCTTGTATTTAAGTCCCTGGTTTAAAATATTGCTTTTTAAGTACGGTCTTGTATGATTTTTGCTTTATAAAGTAATTTATCCATGTTTGTAGTTAAAATCTTTACATGTGTGTGTTCCGTATGCCGTCTTCAATAATTAAACTACACATACTTTGTTTTACTAAAAAGACAGTAAAGAATGACTATTTGTATGCAACTTCAGCCTACTTCAATTGTCTCTATTTTTTTTTTCATATTGCTGTTAAATTGACATTCATATATCACTTTATCTAGCATATGCTACTTTTAAGTTTTAATATCAATAAATCATTCTGAGTTGCTAAAAATAAAAGTTACGTGCTCTATATTTTTAATTAAAATATTTGTAAATCACAATAAAGCATATATCAATTGTTTGGTCTTAGCTGATATCTATTTAGTTCAAATGTTAAACTTGTAAGGAATGTGCCGAAACATAAAGAATGATTTTTTTCGGGGAAAGATTTTTGTTAAGATTTCCCCGAAAAGAATCATTCTTTATGTTTCGGCACATTCCTTCTCTCCAGAAACCAGATGTAAACACTGCAGTCCCTTTGTTCATGGCTGGATTTGTTTTGAATTATAAATATTCCCAAAAAGTAGGGGTAAGTAAAGATATCCCGATAATTGTCAGAAAACATTTCAAGAGGATAAATCTCTAGTTGACGTATTTGAAAATATTCCATCAGTCCACTATTCATAACAGATTTTCTTCAAGTTTAAAAAAACAAGATCTAAAGCAATTTTAAACCATGTGTATTATAGTGCGGTGACTGAAGGCAGATTTTTTGGAATTTAATCTCCCCACCGAACACACACCTACATAATATATCATTGGAAAGAGGAAATCGTGTACTATAATAATATGCCTGTCGTCAGGACTTGATATGGTCACATTTTTTTTTTAATTGAGGTCAAAGGTCATATGTAAAAATTTGTGAAAATTTGGGTGGGTTACAATTTTGACATTTTTTTCTATTTCTAAACACTACCTAAATACAAATGATACGGTTTTTGCTTTAGTAATGTTTGTTTTTATACATAAACTTTAATCATTGAGATTTTTTTATCAAAAAAAATCCTAAAACGATGTTATATAAACAAAACGTCAAAAATCAAGTTTTCAACCTATAAAATGTTAAGAGCACCTTTACCTTATGAAAAATATCAATTTCAGGTAAAAATCAAGTGTCATGAATGGGACAATACTTTAAAATTATTTTTTAAACTATCTTATTGGGTGAGGTATCAAACCAAAGCCATAGAACACTACAGTCAAATATGACCTCAAATTGAATTTGCGGATACTTCAGGTTTTTTATAGACTACTCGTTGCTTTTTGTTTTTGTTTCACAATTATTACTGCTACCATAGTATTATCTTTTGTTGTGTATTTAACTCTAGTTAATATCTATTACATTATAGGTTTTGTAACTTTATCCCCCCTTTTTTCCTTTGCAACGTACCACAAACTTCAAAAGTATTCCATATAAAAAAAGAAGATGTGATATGATTGCAAGTGAGACAACTCTCCAAATGAGACCAAATGAGACATGAAACAATTATAGGTCCCGTACGGGTTTCAACAATGAGTAAAAGTCATACTGCAAAGTCTTCAATTCCCGAAACGAATAATGTAAAACAAACAAAAAATCTAACGGCCTGATTAATGTACAAAATAAATAATAAAGAAACTAATATAGTATATAGAAACAAACGACAAACACTGCATTACCGTCTCGTACCTTAAAACTGACACATACAGATAGTGGCGGGGTTTAGCTTTTTTAAGGGTACGCCAAGAATCCCCTAACCTCGGGACTGGATTCGTGTGTATCAGTGGAACAAGCTTTATACCAAATCAACCCTTATCTCCATCATGTTCATTTTCATCAACTGTCACAATAACAATAACGGTACCATTTTTTCTGCACCAGATGCACATATCTCTTCAGTGATGCTCGTGCCCAAAATATGTGAAATCCAAAGCTTATATTAAAGATGAAGAGCTATAATCCAAAAGTTCCAAAAAGTATAGCCAAATCCGTGTAATGAATCAGAGCTTTGCATGAGGGAGATACATTCCTTAATTTATAATAATTTCTAACATTTTGACATGTTTTAATATTTCTACACATTTCACTCATGGCCACAGGTCTGCACATGAAAGGTTCTGCTCAAAGCAAACACGTCATTTTGAGTTTTTCTTTACAAGTACAGACAAGGTATTGTAGGAAGTCCGAAGACATTTGTTCCTAAAAAATACCAGCTTCAAACCATCCCTTTCAATTCATCCAAGATTTAACAGAGACCTATAAGGAGGTTTAGGAAGGTGTGATGACATCCATATGCTTGTCTGCAAAGATGCTGGGGAAACATCATACGAGAAGTACACACTATCTTGAATTCGCTCACTTTCATGGTTGGTAACATATTATATAGCGTCGCACTTTATTTTAAGAAGCATCAAATCCATTGGTATTCAATGTTTCAACAAGGTGTTTTGAACCAAACTCACGGTACATTTGTAAAGCCAATCCTAAATGAAAAGGAGTAAACCAAAAATGATTGCCTCAACAATTGCTTAGCATTTCCATAATTTCTCTGGTGCCATTTCCTGAGAATAGTCTTGGCTGTATGCAGTTTCATTGAGTAACCATAGAATGAATTGTAATAAATACGAAGGCATTGACTGAATTAAGAAGGAAGAAACAATTCATCCAAAGTTGGGTAGTCTTCTTTAGAGTTTCGATGTCTTTTCTAAGTAAACTTGCAGCGGAATTAAATATCTGTCCGTTTTATGTGTCTATTACAGTTGACATTGAGATTTTGAGGTCAGTTTTCAATTGACTAAAAGCTTATATGGCACCTAAAATAGTTAATTTGCTACTAAATAATATGTTATATTTGCCTTGAACTTGTTAAAGTTGTTTGACAACTGAATTTCTATAGAAATAAATGAGTTTAGACTGAATTTTACACGTAGACTATTTTAAATAAGAATCAGCCTGAAGAAATTATCTATATTTATCAAGTAACGGTGCCATGAGGAATGACCATTAAATCGTTGTCAATAGCCAAAATAGAATTAGTAAAAGCAGTATCGTGTTCTGAAATATCTGCTTCCACGGGTTTGGATTTATTGTTTTTTTGTTTTTAGCAAATATTTTGTAATGCAACCAAAATGACAGAGTGCTTGAAGTTTAAAAGATGGACGGGAAACTAATTCATCTTTAACTTTATCTGACACGGATAAAACATTTTTAATGTGCTCATCTGATTCAAACTTGAGTAATTTTTTATCTTTCTGAAATGTTTTGTTGCAACGACTGCATTCTAGAACGTGTACACTGAATACCCGAAACTGAGGGACAACAGTCAGATAATTGTATGTCGTCAAACTTCCTGCACGGAGTTCTTCAAATTAACAGCTATCGCATGAAACATCTTGATGTTCCCCTCATCCAATCTTTTATGCAATGCAGATACAAAAGTCGACTTCCCTAAACTGGTAAATTGACTCAAAATTTCAATCGAGGTTTTTTTTAGTATATTTTTTATTCACTGAGTAAAATTTAAAGACTTTTGTCTGTTCTTTGGTCTTAATCGAGCAAGTTGCAAAGTACTTGACATATCACGGAATATTTACTGAAACTATCCGTCAATTATTTTGATTTTACAATAAGATTTTTCTGACAAAGTATATTTGATGTTTTATAACGAAAAAACATAGAATATAAACATATACAAACAAAGTATGTGGCATATATCAGTGCACTTTGATTGGAAATATGTGTATATAATAGCGAAAAAGGTAGTAATTTCATATATCATTTGAGAGCAAATTATTGACTAATACACAAAATGGGACGGAAGGCAAGTGATTGAGTTCCGTGTTGAAATTTAAGATTTTTACTCCATCCTTTTTCCATTGATTTCTTAAGGTTTTTTTCATATTTTGGTTCCGAAATTTTTATCACTTATTATTTTTATAAAATACTAAATGCTTAAAATATTATGGGATAATTTTTATTACTACTATGAAGAAGAAACTAAAGTTGGAGTCTGAATTTGCAATTAAAATTACCTCAATTTTAAATAGTCTAAACTTCACAAATTTTATAGATTAGAAGAAAATAAAATACTGAATAGCATATTTTGACATGTAAAAATAGCTTCAGGAAAAACTATTTCAATTAAATGTAAGCAAAAATACCCATTTTTTTCATTTTGAAAAAGGGGGGTTGAAACTCTCCAATATACTACCAGTCATTAAAACGACTTTTTAGAAAAAAGTGACCGTACGAAATTCTGACGACAGGGCAAAAACTAAAGAAGACATATTTGTCTTTAAGTTAAGACCATTTTTAGCCGTGTGTTATTTGGGGAGATTAAACTCGCGATCTAGACGACTTTTTACACTTCTGTCACCGCACTATTAATAGATAAAATGTTAACCTTGCTTTTGTCATATAAACCACTTGTTTAATGTTTGTTCGGTGTGAGTTAATGCTTCGTGTTAAAGGCCGTACTTACACCTGTAATTGTTAACTTTTCATTGTTTAACGTTTTGTTATGTTTTACGTCAATGAAAGGACATAGATTTGAGCCAAAAAAATGGCCATAGATTTGAGTAAATAAAGGACATAGATGTGAGACAATACAGGACATAAATTTGGAACGTCTATGACGCAATATTAAAAAGGACATAGATTTGGTGAAAGGACATAGATTTGAGGCCGGACATAGATTTGAGGCTTACACAGTCAGACTTATCACAAACGAATCAAGAACATTTTCCAAATAAGCATTTGTTTTCAACGATATACGCATATCTCGTATACACATTTTTGAAATCTGAATTACAGAATTAAATTTAATTAGAATCTATAAAGATACGGATTTAATTTTTAAAACGTTCAATTTCGGTATCATGAATTTCTTTCATTGAAAATTCTTTATAAAACAAAATTTTGAATGAATTTCAAAGTATTGAGTCAATTGTTATATTCGAAAATGCGGTTATATTAAATCCACAATCACTAGAAAAAACGAACTTAAGTCTGTAAGAACTAATTCAAACTCGTAATTTGTACTTCCGTTTACGGATGTATTATGGTAAATCTTTGTCCGTCCGTCTGTCGTCAACACATCGGAAATTCTTTAAAAAAAATGGAAACCGCAACCATATTTAAATTTAAGGAAGCCTTCATAGTGCCGTATTATACAATCGTTTATTATTAATATCAATGTGTTGTAATTATATATGTATATGCACACATGATATATACGTTTCTTTTTATAGTTAGAATTTGGCAACAAGAGTATGAAGCAATTATTTCAGGAACCATGCAATCAGGCACATCTTTACTATGTATGGATTATGCTAAAAGACAAAATATAATTCGAATGGGTGAGTCAACAAGTGTGTATGGTTCACAAATATTTGAAGAAAACGTGTCATAGACAGTCTGTCAATAGCATGTACCGTAAATTCGATACAAATGTCCCCATGCAAGTTTTTTATACAATATACATGTAAATATATGCCGGTACTTTCTTTTTCTGAAAGAATTTATTAAAACATCAAAAGATATCGGTAAATATACATTTCACAGAACTAGCCAAATAAACTACGAAAGAGATGTCTCATTGGCAATCATACCACATTTATTTTTTATTTTTATGGGTTCGTATATGCTATAATGTCGACGTCGGCGTCGTCGTCCGAAGACACATTTGGTTTCCGGAAAATTACTTTAGTTTAAGTGAATGGATCTATATGAAATTTTACAAGAAAGTTCAAATCCATAAAAGAAAGATTAGGATTGCTTATGGGGTTATGGTACCAACAGTTTAGGAATAAGGGGCCAAAAAGCGCAAAAAAAAAAAGCATTTGTGTAGTTCCCAGGCTATAACTTGTGTGTAAAGATCTCCCTAAAATTGTACTACACGTTTCCATACTATTAAAGGAAGGCAGGGATTGAGTATGGGTATAAAGGAGGGGGGAGGGGGGGGGTCAATAAGTTTGAGGTTTATTTTTTAAGTTTTTTAAGGGGTTCATATTTTTGTCTTCTTCAAAATTTTACAAATTTCACCACATTTATGTTTTGTGTCAGAAACCTATATTTTGTCAAAAATGTTATCACAATCCAAATTCAGACCGTATCATGCCCTAACTGCCAAGGTCGGCCCTCTGCCTTCGTATCAGGCTGTGTTCAAAGAAGCATTTCATTCAATTCAGTATTTAACATTTAAACTTGCGAAAGTCCTACTTGCATGCCATAATTAATGGCGGCAGGCTTTGACCCCTTTTTTGTTGTTTGAACTTCTTTATATAACTTGTACTTTTTGGAAATGAAGTTGCAATTATCACAATTGAGTGTAGCTCCCCATACAAAGCCTCTTTGTTCTTCTTTATCAGTATTCCACTGGAGATTGCCTTTACAGGTTAGTCTTTTACTTAAATGTTGTCGAAAGCTTTCATTCCAAATTTCACTGCATTTTTGTAAATGTACCAGTCTGTACGTGTCTTGTTTTGCCCTACCGTAACAAAAAAAATGTTCAGGAATAGTGTTAAAACTTATTTAAATGGGAAAATAAAAGTTTTTCAAGACTGAATTTTTCAACGAGAATTACCTCCCTTACACCAGATGTTTAAATTAATGTAAAAATATATTTTGACAGCTGTACAGGTATTATTTGTGTTATAAAAGTAGAAAAGAAGTCTTAAAGTATTAATTGTAGTAAGTTTGACAACTATTTTTTTTAAAGTTTGCTTTTTGTCATCAAAATAATTGAATTTATTTTATTTAAGGGGTGAAATAACAGTACTATTCAGTTGATTTTTATTTTGTCATTGCCCTATTTCTTATATAAATGTATTAGATGGGTAAAAAATAATAATATTAGTATTTTCCTAATGATATTTTCAGCTGTCACTGATTTACAGTCCAGAAATGAAGAGTCCTGCTTGGGTCTTAGAAGTACAGTAGTTTCAAAGTTTTCTGGCAGTTCATTATTGGCCGCAACCAGCTGCACACTTCTTGGAATGCAATTCCCATTTTTTTGTGTTTTCTTTTAAGTCTCAAATAAGTCCTCTTAACATCCTTAACTTTAAGGACTTTGGAACTTCCATTTCTGTTTGAATCAGGTTTTAAGGTAGAAAAGTGTCCATTTTTTTCTTTTAGTATTACCTTTCATGGTTAAATATTTCACAAATTTTCATAAAATAGTTATCTTTGTCTACAGTTAGAGAAATGTAATTGGGTTTTTGTATCAGGGAAAGGTCAGGACAGGTGGAATTGGATCTGTCAATAGTAGCATAAAAGTTGACTCAGCATCTAGTTAGTCAGAGTGTGTTGAGTGATTTATAGTGCAAGAAAGTAATAGATATATATACCTCTGACATCATACAACCAAAAGAATGCCATTTCAATAATAATTTACCTCTAATTGACAGAAATGCATTAAGTTATCAACTGTTTTAATATTACACTAGAAATAAGCACTCTAAGCTACTTGTCACTTTTTATATGAAATAGAAATAAATACTTTGAAATTTGACAAAAAAACACCTGAAATAATTACAAATAATGATACTAAAAGGCCTCAAGCTGGCCTTAAATGTGACCATCAGTCTCCATTTTTCCTTTAATTGAAGTGCATTTCATTTCTACTTGAAATAAAATATAATAAGATGCAGTGCTCATTGTATTTAATGTCAAAAAATATGAAATACTAATTAGTCTTATTTCTTCTTTTTTTGAGTTGAAAACTGGATTTCCGCAGCATATGGGTAGTCGTTTGATTTTCCTCTGTTTTCATGGAATGGATGTAAGAACACCTCAAGATTTCTCAGACAGTTTAAGAAATGATTATAGATAGTGAATACAAGACATTTACAGCATATTCTTTTAATTAAGTGGTGGTTAAGGTGGCACGGTAGTATTTGCTTCCAACGTTTTAGGTTGCTCCTTTGTGTACCCTACTTAGGTGAATACTTATGACACTGTGATTGGACATTGAAATGGATTATCAACCAGAAACATTTTTTTCAAGTATTTTAAGCAATTATGGGTCTGAAAAATACCAATTTTTAAATGTAACTATTGAAATAAATTTTTACAATTGTTTTTAGAATATTACATTTACTGCGGCCAAATATGATGTAAATGACTGGTTCCCTTAGACTAATGACAATAGCTAAAAAAGTAAACGGTCATGATGGTGTTTCTCATTTATTTTTGAATATCTGAATGAAAGTATTTGAAGTTACAGTAGGTTTTGGGTCTTGGGGAGTGTTAGAAAGTCATGAAAATCTGAAAAATGTTAACATTGTCGCCTATGGCAGGGAAATACTACCGTGCCACCTTAACCGAGATACATGTCTCCAATATTGTCATGATAATTGCCGCTGTATTCAAATTCTTTTCTGTTTTTTTACACATGTAGCCTAAGTCATTAATTATGGAAGCATTCTTTGAAAACATTTTACTTGAATTATGCAGAAAAAGCTCTATGTTACCCCTCGGCAATAAATGCATGCAGTGGAATGGTGCCTGTTCTGAAGCTGGCTATGGCAGGAAGAGAGTACCCTGTCCAGATAGAAAAAAAAACTGTTGAAAAGACTCACAGACTTGTATATATGGCAAACAATAAAATATTACATCCTCATTTACAAAATAAAAATGAATATGGAGAACAATTAGATGTCAGTCATCTATGCAACAATAAGAAATGTATCCTAATTGAACATCTTGTGCATGAGCCTCATTGTATAAATATGAACAGACATAAATGTTTTAAAAAAAATGAAGCTGTTCGAAACTGCACTATCAGTACTGCATGGTATGATACACAAGGTATTCCTATGATTTTTTAGTCTTCTTCGTGTACGCTTCATGATCACCTCTTGCTGTGTCGGCCAGTTTTTGTCGAAGATTTTTTTTGGCTCTTAAGTAGCATACCCTTCTCACATACATTTACCTCCTGATTTTTAGAGTATAATTCAAATTTTGCTTTAGCTTTCTGTTTCCTGTTCTTCATATATTTAGATAATTTTCTATATTGTTTGTGGTTCTCATAAACTTTTTGTTCTTGCTGTAGGTGTGTGTGAACTTTAGATCCAGCTGTGACCGGGGCACCAACAGACAAACATAAAGCCATCACGGATTCACCTGGACCATGGTTTGCTGAAGAAACAGCGCTATTCGCCCTGCCTTGGAAATTTTTGCTGAATGTATTACTTCTAGGTAAGGAACGCCTAATTATTCTATTGACACATTCAGACTTTTGGGTATTTGTTCCAAGTTTAGTGCGCTCTAATTCTTTTGGGCCTAGTCTGTAATTAATACATTTTCTTAATTCTGTCTACTGTTTCAGAGTTAGATTTAATTTAAAGGTTTTAGGCAAATAGATGCTCCTGTTGATCCATGGATCTTCTATCCCCTTGCAAACAAAGGAATTTTTTTTACAGATATAATGTTTACTTTGATAACAAAGAATAATAGCATCAACTGTGTGAGACAGCTTTCTTTTGAAGTTTGGAAATTCCCATCACAATGTTTTAATGCAGATTTGTATTCAGCATGACATCTTTGGCTTAGATCTAACGCGAATCTGCCGATTAGATCGTCTCGCTGTTTTTTAGTCCTAGCCGGCATCAAACTTGTTAAAATTTCATTTTTCTTTATCTGTTTTCGGTGATTGCCAGAAAAGTGTCGCGTATCTATTAAATGCTCAGGTGTTACTTTTGAATTATAATTATATGCCAATTGCTCAGCTGCTCTATAGGCACTGCTGTCAGGATCTGTAGTAATGTCTCTTACTTCAAAACCCTCACTGTACAGTTTGGATAAACTCTCACTTGCACTTCGCTGCTCATTCCCTATGCTTTCGACCATTTGTAAGTTTTGTGTACATTTACAATTTTTTTTTTTGATGTTTTCATTACTATGATCCTTCCCATGACTGCACAGTTTATTTTTTGTGACCAGATTGATTACTAGCTTTTTATCTGTCATGTTTTCAACAACAACATAACAACTTTGGGTTGCCGGCTAAATGGAGTTTTACCAATACCACTGTATAGGGGATTATTATAACATCCGTCGCCTTCAACATCAATATGAGATTCTGGATGACCCCGCATTTTATTAATTGTTTTCAGTTCAGTTCTTATATCATTGTATATCAGCCATATCAGCTACATTTTGAATTTCAATCTTTTCATGCACTTTGTTGGCAGAATTTTGCATACCCTTTGTTGAAGGAGCAGGAATGTTGCCTCTCAATAAAATTGTCCGAAGTCCTGACGAACCCATTGAAACTTGCGAAAGTCCTACTTGCATGCCATAATTAATTGCGGCAGGCTTTGGCCCCTTTTTGTCGAGCCTGCAACTTTTGTTGCAGAAAGCTCGACATAGGGAAAGTGATCCGGCGGCGGCGGTGTTAGCTCACTTCTTAAAAGCTATATAATTTAGAAGGTGGAAGACCTGGATGCTTCATATTTTGTATATAGATGCCTCATGTTACGAAGTTTCCGTCAGTCACATGTCCATTGTCCTTGACCTCATTTTCATGGTTCAGTGACCACTTGAGAAAAAAAAATCAGATTTTTTGTAATGTAAAATTCTCTCTTACTGTAAGTAATAGGATAACTATATTTTGTATGTGCGTACCTTGCAAGGTCCTCATGCCCGTCAGACAGTTTTCACTTGACCTCCACCTCATTTTATGGATCAGTGAACAAGGTTAAGTTTTGTTGGTCAAGTCCATATCTCAAATACTATAAGCAATAGGTCTAGTATTTTCGGTGTATGGAAGGACTGTAAGGTGTACATTTCCAACTGGCAGGTGTCATCTGAACTTGACCTCATTTTCATGGTTCAATGGTTATAGTTAAGTTTTTGTGTTTTGGTCTGTTTTTCTCATACTTTATGCAATAGGTTTACTATATTTGTTGTATGGAATGACTGTAAGGTGTGCATGTCTAGCGGGGAGATGTCATCTGACCTTGACCTCATTTTCATGGTTCAGTGGTTATAGTTAAGTTTTTGTGTTTTGGTCTGTTTTTCTCATACTTTATGCAATAGGTTTACTATATTTGTTGTATGGAATGATGGTAAGGTGTACATGTCTAACGGGCAGATGTCATCTGACCTTGACCTCATTTTCATGGTTCAGTGGTCAAAGTTAAGTTTTTGAGTTTTGGTCTTTTTATTTAATACTATATGTCATAGGTGAACTATATTTGATGTATGGAAATATTTTATGATCTTTATGTCAGTCGTGCAGGTTTTATTTGACCTTGACCTGGTTTTCATGGTTCATTGCTCAGTGTTAAGTTTTTGTGTTTTGGTCTATTTTCTTAAACTATAAGCAATAGGTCAACTATATTTGTTGTATGGAAGCATTGTTAGCTGTACATGTCTGCCTGGCATATGGTTCAACTGACCCTAACCTCAATTTCATGGTTCATATTAAGTTTATGTGATAGTCGTAATAAAGCTTTATATTTAGGAGTATCAACATAATATCAATGATTAGTAAAGAAGGCGAGACATTTCAGTGTGTGCACTCTTGTTTGTTGTTTGAACTTCTTTATATAACTTGTACTTTTTGGAAATGAAGTTGCAATTATCACAATTGAGTGTAGCTCCCCATACAAAGCCTCTTTGTTCTTCTTTATCAGTATTCCACTGGAGATTGCCTTTACAGGTTGGTCTTTTACTTAAATGTTGTCGAAAGCTTTCATTCCACATTTCACTGCTTTTTTTGTAAATGTACCAGTCTGTACGTGTCTTGTTCTGCCCTACCGTAACAAAAAAAAACGTTCCGGAATAGTGTTAAAATTTATTTAAATGGGAAAATAGAAGTTTTTCAAGACTGAAGTTTTCAACGAGAATTACCTCCCTTACACCCGATGTTTAAATTAATGTAAACATATATTTTGACAGCTGTACAGGTATTATTTGTGTTATAAAAGTAGAAAAGAAGTCTTAAAGTATTAATTGTAGTAAGTTTGACAACTTTTTTTGTTAACGTTTGCTTTTTTTCATAAAAATAATTGAATTTATTTTATTTAAGGGGTAAAATAACAGTACAATTCAGTTGATTTTTATTTTGTCATTGCCCTATTTCTTAAATAAATGTTTTTAATGGGTAAAAAAATAATAATATTAGTATTTACCTTATGATATTTTCAGCTGTCATTGATTTAAAGTCCAGAAATGAAGAGTCCTGCTTGGGTCTTAGAAGTACAGTAGTTTCAAAGTTTTCGGGCAGTTCATTATTGGCCGCAACCAGCTGCACACTTCTTGGAATGCAATTTACTTTTTTTTGTGTTGTCTTTTTAAGTCTCAAATAAGTCCTCTTAACATCCTTAACTTTAAGGCCTTTGGAACTTCCATTTCTGTTTGAATCAGGTTGTTTTAAGGTAGAAAAGTGTCCTTTTTTTCTTTTAGTATTACCTTTCATGGTTAAATATTTCACAAACTTTCATAAAAAAGTTATCTTTGTCTACAGTTAGAGAAATGTAATTGGGTTTTTGTATCAGGGAAAGGTCAGGACAGGTGGAATTGGATCTGTCAAAAGTAGTATAAAAGTTGACTCAGCATCTAGTTAGTCAGAGTGTGTTGAGTGATTTATAGTGCAAGAAAGTAATAGATATATATACCTCTGACATCATACAACCAATAAAATGACATTTCAATAATAATTTACCTCTAATTGACAGAAATGCATTAAGTTATCAACTGTTTTAATATTACACTAGAAATAAGCACTATACTTGTCACTTTTTATATGTAATAGAAATAAATACTTTGAAATTTGACAAAAAAACACCTGAAATAATTACAAATAATGATACTAAAAGGCCTCAAGCTGGCCTTAAATGTGACCATCAGTCTCCATTTTTCCTTTAATTGAAGTGCATTTCATTTCTACTTGAAATAAAATATAATAAGATGCAGTGCTCATTGTATTTAATGTCAAAAAATATGAAATACTAATTAGTCTTATTTCTTCTTTTTTTGAGTTGAAAAGTGGATTTCCGCAGCATATGGGTAGTCGTTTGATTTTCCTCTGTTTTCATGGAATGGATGTAAGAACACCTCAAGATTTCTCAGACAGTTTAAGAAATGATTATAGATAGTGAATAAAAGACATTTACAGCATATTCTTTTAATCAAGTGGTGGTAAAGGTGGCACGGTAGTATTTCCCTCAAACGTTTTAGGTTGCTCCTTTGTGTACCCTAATTAGGTGAATACTTATGACACTGTGATTGGACATTGAAATGGATTATCAACCAGAAACATTTTTTTCAAGTATTTTAACCAATTACGAGTCTGAAAACATACCAATTTTTAAATGTAACTATTAAAACAAATTTTTTACAATGTTTTTAGAATATTACATTTAAAATATGATGTAAATGACTGGTTCCCTTAGACTGGTGACAATAGCTAAAAAAGTAAACGGTCATGATGGTGTTTCTCATTTATTTTTGAATATCTGAATGAAAGTACTTGAAGTTACAGTAGGTTTTGGGTCTTGGGGAGTGTTAGAAAGTCATGAAAATCTGAAAAATGTTAACATTGTCGCCTATGGCAGGGAAATACTACCGTGCCACCTAAACAGAAAAACGCAAACCGGAAGTCTAATCTGACTAAACACTTCGTCCAATCACGGGACAAAATCTGAATGTCTTTTTCTCGTTTTTCTACAAAAATAACTCAATCTCAAAAATCATATGAATGGATGACAAATGCGACAATGCACTGTACCTATAAGACACAGAGGCTTAGTTGATTAAATTATTGTGGAAAGAAGAGAAGCGACACACAAAATGATGTCTTCTCGTTAAATAGTATAGATTTGTGTTGCAATATGTTGTGTTTGTTTAAAGATAATGTTATGTCCTAACAGGCTGCATTACTATTTTTGCCACCAATTGTTCCTGGATCCAATAACCCTTATCGTAATATTTGCCAATTCGAAAAAACGTGGGGTGGTAAACTTTTTTTGGTGTATAGTTTGAAACTGTACTTATTTCGTTAATTTCCTTGAATAGGATGAGTGTTTATTTGTTATCTCTACAGCTCTGTACTTTGATTTCAAGTGTTGACAGCACTCTTGTGTACGTAGTTTGATTTTAAGTGGTGACAGCACTCTCGTGTTCGTAGTTTGATTTTAAGTGTCTACAGCTATCTCATTTCCGTAGTTTGATTTAAAGTGTCTACAGCTATCTCATTTCCGTGGTTTGATTTAAAGTGTGAACAACTATCTGGTTTCCGTAGTTTGATTTTAAATGTCTACAGCTATCTAATTTTCGTAGTTTGATTTAAAGTGTCTACATCTATCTCGTTTCCGTAGTTTAATTTTAAGTATCTACAGCTATCTCATTTCCGTAGTTTGATTTAAAGTGTGCACAGCTATCTGGTTTCTGTAGTTTGATTTTAAGTGTTTACAGCTATCACGTTTCAGTAGTTTGATTTAAAGTGTCTACAACTATCTGGTTTCCGTAGTTTGATTTAAAGTGTGCACATTTATCCCGTTTCCGTAGTTTAATTTTAAGTGTCTACAACTATCTGGTTTCCGTAGTTTGATTTTAAGTGTGTACAGCTATCTCGTTTCTGTAGTTTGATTATAAGTGTGCACAGCTATAGCATTTGTTTATTCGTCTAGTTTGAAAACGTAGGCTATTTTTTCTGTTTACATATTTTCAACTTAGACGATACCAGAATTAAATGACATACAGGTAAAAGAGGGACGAAAGATACCAAAGGGACAGTCAAACTCATAAATCTAAAACAAACTGACAACGCCATGGCTAAAAATGAAAAAAAGACAAACATACAAACAATAGTACACATGACACAACATAGAAAACTAAAGAATAAACAACACGAACCCCGCCAAAAACTAGGGGTGATCTCAGGTGCTCCGGAAGAGTAAGCAGATCCTGCTTCACATGTGGCACCCGTCGTGTAAGTGTGTGCTTATTTTGTCATCGTTCAAACAAACATATGACCAATTAGAAACAAGCTAAGCATAAGAGAATGGGTGGATATTACATTATTTAAAAAATCTTTTATAAAAAAGAACGAAACTAATTTGGAGAAATGTGTTTTTCTTGTATAAAGTAAAAGCACAAACATACTAAACTCCGAGGCAAATTCAAAACGGAAAGTCATTAATTAAATGGCAAAATCAAATGATAAAACACATCAAACGATTGGACAACACTGTCATATTCCTGACTTCGTACAGGCATTTTTAAAATGTACAAAATGGTGGTTTGATCCTAGTTTTATTCAGATGCAATCCACTGTGTATTGTACTGTTTTATTTCGAAAAAGGGGAAATGCTTTTTGTAAGATGTTTGTTTATTGAAAATACAAGCGAACAGGGTCCAAAAATTTCATGCGAAATTTCAGTTTAACATTTATAATATCGTGCTTTAAGAGTTTTTATTCTTTTTCCAAACATTTCAAAACTGTAAGTTTCATAATTATAACACTCAGACAACAAAAGAAAATAGAACTCATAATAAATATGTCATAATTATATCTCCTCTTAAATAGGAAAATGTGTTTTTTAAAACATTACTATCAATAATTAATGGTAAAAAGAAGAATACAATGACTTGCTTTACGGTATTTCAAGCATTTGAAATACACACACATTTGAAATCTATTGACAGAACAGTAACACTTCTTTGACGTTTTGATCACACTGTGCTTTCTCATATCTAGATAACTATAGCATAGGCCATATTCAAGTCCCAAGTAAGGAGCCTGCTATTCAGTGGAACCCGTTTGTTCCTGTATGTAATACTTGCATTTCGTGCATTATTTTAGTTTGTACAAATACAGGCCACTTGTTTTCACGTTTGAATTGCTTAACATTTATTTTTTTAGAGCCTTTAAAACCTGACAATGCAGTTTGGGTTTTACTCATTGTTGAAGGCCATACCGTGACATTTAGTTGTTGATTTCTTTGGCAGCTTATCTCTTGTTGAGAGTTTTCTCATTGGCTATCGTACTACATCTTCTTTTAATTTAATGTTTTCCTTATTCTTTCGTAAATCATAAGTTAGACAGTCTTCGTATATCTTTAACCCTTATAAGATTAAGGTTTTGGTTGTAGTTTACCATGAAGTTGTAACATCAATTTAAAACGTAGAATACATGCTCATTATAAGGCGACCTTTTACAATTTATCGGATTGTTCCAATACCATGGGTCGCAATACAATTTACCGGGTTGCTTCAATACCGATATTCCCTATTAAATTTACCGGATTGCTTCGATACAAATTTTCTCAATACAATTTACGGGATTGATTCAAGACCAATGATCTTAATTAAATAAACCGCATTGATCCTCAACCAATTATATAAATAAAATCATCCTGATTGATCCAATACCAATGGTCTGAATACAATTTGTACATATGCAGCATCAATGTAAATAACTTATTTCTAAATAAACGTATTTGAGACTGGTGTACACAAGTTATGTTGTTGTTTTATCAAAGCTGCAGTAGATGCAACAACTACCTTTTATGGTTTGTCTTCAACGTAACAAGTGTAACACATGACATGTTTGTACTTGAACAACAACAGCTAATGACCTACTTGTCTTGAAACAAGTACACTAAATATCTTGCCTGAAATGATATCATTAATTACAACAATTTTGAATGAAATGGAAAGTCATCACAAGCAATGAATTTCTAAATATTTACTAATTTGTGTAGTTCATGTAATACAAACCAGTACAACCAATGATGTAACGTGATTAGGAACTAGTAAAACCATTGCCTCACTTGCATTAGAAACAAATACAATCAGTGACTTCGCTGGATTAAAAAGCAGTAAAACTATTGACTTAACTGGATTACAAAGCAGTACAACTATTGATTTTTTTTTAATTACAAAGCAGTACAACTATTGATTATTTTTGGATTACAAAGCAGTACAACTATTTTTTTTTTATTACAAAGCAGTACAACTATTGACTTAACTGGATTACAAATCAGTACAACTATTGAATTTTTTGGATTACAAAGCAGTACAACTATTGATTTTTTTTGGATTACAAAGCAGTACAACTATTGATTTTTTGGATTACAAAGCAGTACAACTATTGATTTTTGGATTACAAAGCAGTACAACTATTGATTTTTTGGATTACAAAGCAGTACAACCAATTCACTGTTTCAGAATCTAAAGGACAATCATGGGTAATCTCATTGTTCGTACACCAACATTAAAATAACGAAATGTCATTGTTTGAATGTCTATTGTATATAACGTTTTAAACCAATCATAACGTGTGTTAATAGGTGTTTCTCATTTCTCTTTTTTATATAGATCATACCGTTGGTTTTCCTGTTTCAATTGTTTTACGTCATTTTAGAGTCTTATAGCTTCTTGTTCGGAGTCTATGAGCAAAGTGTCCCTTTTGAAGGCCGTACTATTTAACCTATTATTGTTTACTTTTCTAAATATTGACGTGGATGTAGAGTTGTCTTATTGACGCTCATAACACTTCTTATTTGTTTATATTATTCACCAATCAATCGATATATTAAACAAATCATTTTTCCAATCGAAATTCTAGATTCCCTTTAATTTTGTTTTAATTTCATAAGCTTTGTTCACCCTATACGATAAGCAACCAAACGTTATACACTTGCCATTTAATTGCGTATACATGTACACTTTGTAGCTTCTTTATTTTTAAAAATAAATGGTGATTATTATAGTAATCGCCCTTTTTATATTGAAATTATATAAACAATCAAACAAATATCAAAACAATATGAATGTATTTGTTTTAAGTCGATAAAATATACATACAAAATGGAAAGTGTTAACAAAAAATGCATCGTATTAAAACATTTATTTGATAAGATTGCAAAAATTGCCCTATAGAAACGGTCAACGCTCAATTAATATCAAGTATTTTTCCCAATTCATGTTGTATTAATGAATTTAGTGCCAGTCAATAGTCTCGTGTCACTTTTGTAATGTGGAGATAAGTTATCTCCAATGCATAAAATATGTTGAATTTGAAATCATTCGTTGCCCAATCATGTAGCTTGTTTAAACCTATGATAGGGGCTATCTTACACTTGCCGTGAGATGAAAAATGTTTGCGCCTTGTTGATGACCTCACTGTGACTTTTTATCCGAGATTACTCTGACGTACAACGGCATTTTCCCAAGACAAGCATGGGCTTCGGAATGTCAAAGCACGTCCCATATCAAAAAGTGGATATTTGCCCGTCCAAAAGGGATGTGCTGCTACTTTGCTTCTGTTACCGAAAGACGACCTTGGATCCATATAAATCGGTCCTCAATTTATTTAATTTGCCATTGATCTCTTCATTTATGTAAGTTTCATCTACCTGCCACCCTTTACTTCTCATATTTAGACAGTTTTCCTTGTCTGTTGGACGTCAGACTATAATGGTTTTGAAATGCAGAACAGTAAGACATGCTCACGTTTTTTTTTGTTTTTTTTCGGGAGAGGGTTCTGATTTTATGTCAATGTTGGATACTGCATTCCCTTCGTTTTTCTATCTTATTGTTCTTTCACTTGTTTCATGTTGATGGCATCACTATGACTTTGGGATGCAAAAAAAGCAACAATTCATATCCTTCATATCCTTCGTGTTTTTTTTCCTTTTTGTGGTATCATTCTCTCACTTGTTTCAAGTAGACTGTTCTCATAGATTATCGTTATTCATCTCAACGAGATTGATTTTCTCTCTTGAGTCGGAACGGCGAAAACGAGAAACGGAATCGAGTTGAGATGACCAATGATAATCTATTTATCGCTGTTTCATCTATGATGACGTTGTCAATTCCATGCCAATTTCATTAGCAACGCCACATAAGAATAAGGGAAATTGCTGGGGATATGAAAAATATCTTGTGGTTAAATATTTTTAAATGAGAGTTACCTTCCTCGTGAAATGTATGAAATGTATGTTTAACATAACCCCAACAGAGGAACCTTTTAAAATTTATCATAGTTAGTAGAAAGCATAGAGTAACGAATACAAAATGGTATTTGAAGGGTATCATGAGGTCAAATCATTGTAATTTTATGATATTTGTAAGTATAACACTCATATGATTTTTTTTAATTACATTTCTGAAATATCGTGAACAAGTATAGGTGTAATGCGTTTTCGAAGACAATAGACATCTACAAGACGTAATGTTATAAGACACTTGTGGTGATTGTGTCACAGCCGGGGTACATAATGTACAAAGCTTGGTCGAAGGAGGTCTTGGTAAGAAAAATGAAGTAGAAGTGGTTTTGAAAAACACAAAGGCATTGTCTGATAAGCAGTTACGAATCGTTAGAAAAAAGCAAGAAAGATTGAAAGGGGAAGTCAAAATTAGATGGGAAAAAAATGCCCCAGATTCTTAAAATGATGACAATGTTTAAATTTATAATACTAACCTTATTCTTAAAAATGATCTTAATATGTATACATAATTGTAATGGTCTGAAAAATGTGAATATTTTTCAGAATTCTGTATCTGTATTATACCATAGGCATATTCGTTCTCCCTGTTACAGGAAACATTTTGGGATGATGACTATTAGAACTGAAACCAGAATTCATTTATTTCCAGAAGAACGCACACCTAAATTTTGCATCGATGGAAAGAGGAACCGTGAACAATAAGAACAGTTTGGTTGTAAAAATTCAGAATGTCACATTTTTGTAAAATTGAGGTCAAAGGTCAGACCTAAAAATATACATTTATAATAAATATTTCAACCACAAGGACAAAAAGGAGAAATTTTCTGATGTTTTCCATATTCGTGGTTACAGGGATGATTGGGAAGTATCCGTATTGAAACTGCAAAACAAATATCTCACCTTCTTTAAAACAAGCATTTGGATAAGTCTCTAAAGAGGCAATTATGTAGGCTAGTAACTTGAACCATTCCGTTTTGTTGTCGTCTCAATAGAGACTACTCAAAACCCTTCGCTTTTACCAGAACCAAAAACTTTCCGTCAAGCATTAGCACTTTACCATTTCTCGGTCCAGCCTTTAAATGATTAAGTAAACATCAAATACAATAACTGCTCTTAGATACTTATCGGTGTACTATTTTATGTAAGGCAGTAGGACATCATTTGCATAATCATCAAATATTTTTTGCAAGTGGTGTCCTGGAATTAACCATTGCTGGCCAACCAACGAAATATGCGTCAGAATTGGGATCAGTTTATGGCAAATTGCACAATATTTCAAGCATACCAATTTGATACAAGCCCATAAATTTCAGAAAATGGGTGAGGTTAGGGGGTAAAAGGGCACCAAAAACGCCAAAAGAAGGAAAATAACGAGTTTTGGCCATTGGTTCATAAAATTTAATAGTGTTCGTCTACATGACACAGAAAAAAGTATTGCGATTTAGACAGCCAAAACAGTTCTCATGACATTGGAATAAAAAAAATCCTGGGTCATGTTGGCGCAGGCACTAAAAAAATAACAATTTGTTGTAAAATCATCTGCAAAATGTATAATAATTACAATATTTGAATGATAACAGAAAGTTAACCCCCTCACCCCAACCAGTTGCGAAAATAAGAGGTGTTGAAGTTTATCCAAATAAACTTCAAACATCAAGGAATGTTTTAACATGATAAGTAGCTTTCCAAAACAGAATTAGAACACAAAAGAAAATAGGGGGCCAAAAACAGGCCTTATCGTACCTTGTCCTTTGAGTAAATTAGATATCTCAGGCTGACTGGTATAGTAAAATTATTTCACCGAATAGCCAACACTGACCATGTGTGCACTCAAGTATGTAAGTCAATATGGCAGCATTATGAATCATATTTGTTTTTTTTTATGTCAGGATCCTAAACCTACAAGTCACTACATACATGGACATATCAAACGAGTTGGGATCGATATATTTATACCGTTGAATGATGTCAAAGGAACACCACAGTCAAAAAAAAGGAAAATAAACATTAAATGCACGAACATTTTTTTTTTTTTTCTTTTGTGCAGAGATTTCTGTTTCGAAATTTTGTCCTATGATTTTTTTTTTTTACATTAACTGGTTATAAAAGTAAAGATAAGAAATACATAAATGCGTCTCCAAAGTATGTTGCGATTGATGATGTGTTTATGATGATATTTTTCTTCATAAAACATGAGCTTCCAGCGTTTCGATCTCTGGAACCCATATACAATAGTTCTGTCACAGACACGCTGATGTATGTTACGGCCACTAGCCGCCTCTTCGGAGTTCGGGCATACACTAAAGAAATGTCAAACTACGCCAATAAACTCATCATAGATACCAGGATCACAATTTTATATTTACGTCAGACGCGCATTTCGTCTATAAAAGACTCATCAGTGACGCTCGAATCAATAAATGTTTTAAAGGCCAAATAGAGTACAGCGTTGAAGAGCATTGAGGACCAAAACATCCTAACATTTTGCAAAATACAGCTAAGGTAATCTATTCCACATTAGGTATCTGTATCAATTTAGACTTCAGCTTCCATTTAAATATATTCATATTTCTGGACGTACTTATGGCGGGGTTTAGGCTATTCTATTCAATCGTAGTTGATGGAAAACATTTTTTTCATGTTTATATAACTATCTTGAATTCGTTATCACTTAATTATTACTGTTTTGCAAAATATAATTATATATTTGTCAAAAAAAAGTGCATTAAATCGTAGAGGCAGTCTCATTATGTAAAAGAATAAAACATTTTGATCTTTTTGGATTTTCATCTGTCCCCTAGAAAATATCATCCTGTTTCAGTTAAAGTATATGACTTCCTGACTTTGTATTATAGGATTGAATGTATGATACAAATGACAGTAAAAATAAAATACAGTAACTACACAAAATTGTCGGTATACATTTGGGGTGCCAGCATGTCCTCCTTTTATTCAATGTACTCGATATATAAATACATAACTAAATTTCAGTAGTTTTGATACCTCAGACTGATTGGTATAGCAAAATTATTTGAAAGTATCAACCAAAACTGACCATAATATTATTTGAACTTTAGTGTGTAAATCTATATGGCTGCCTTAAAAATCAGAAGTTTTTTTTTTTTATGGCAGAATGGATTGCAATATACAAATAAAAGCAATATTGGAACACAATGAATGCACAATCTTTGCCGTATTTATTAAGAATGTCACTCTTAATCTCTGTATTCATTAACCATCACTGAAGTTAGTAGTTCAGGATGGTGTGTATTACAAAATTATTTAACTGCATCTTCCAACACTGACATGTCTGATTGCATTTGTACTTTATCATGTTTATATTAAAAAGTATATGAGGTTCTGTTGGGGGAATAGTATACTGGTAGTATATTATGCCGGTTGATTGATTTTTATTTTAACTTAACGTCAAGTGGTAACTATTTAATTTATGCACACAACGATTTTATTTTTCGGACGTCCCATAATCGTTTATAACCGTCAAAGACAAATCTGGCGAAATTGACGAGATTTTTATTATTATACAACACTTTATTTATCTGTACACTGTAGAATTTTCGTTAGAATATTACAGTGAAACCTGTTTAAACTGAACCTCTTTGGGACTTAAGTTTTTGGTCGGTTTTGTTCTTAAAAAGGTGAAAAATCACAAATTTACAAAATTGACAGCATGGTAAATTTGACACAAAAAAGCATCAAAATATGATTAAAATTTCTTATATTAACAATTACCTATGGTTTGATTAAGTTTAATATATTCAGATTGGTCTAAAACATCTTTATAGAAAGTATGAACAAAAGTTTAATTGTGGAACTATAATTTGTTTCGCAATAATAGCCAAAATAGGCAAAAATTGATGAAAAATGGGATATTCATGTCAACACAGAAGTGTTGACTACTGGGCTGATGATACCCTCGGGGACGAAACGTCCATCAGCAGTGGCATCGACCAAGTGGTGCAAACAATTATCAAAGGTACCAGGATTATAATTTAATACGCCAGACGGGCGTTTCGTCTACATAAGACTCATCAGTGAGGCTCAGATCAAAATAATTATACAGCCAAACAAGTACAAAGTTGAAGATAATTGAGGACCCAACATTCCAAAAAGTTGTGCCAAATACGGCCAAGGTAACTCATTCCTGGGATAAGACAATCCTTAGTTTTTTTGTAAAGTTCAAAGTTTTGAAAACAGGAAATTTGTAAAAATGGCAATATAATTGATATTCATGTCAACACTGAAGTGCTGACTACTGGGCTGGTGATACCCTAGGGGAACAAACGTTTAGACCATGGATCTTTTGATGTAAGTTTCTTGATTCAAAAAGAAGGAAATTAGGTCAAGGAAAAAGTCAAGGTTATATTTTTGATTTTGCCTTATTTTCAAACACCGTATTAGATATCATCAACATATTTTTACTAAATTGTAAGTTGCGACAGGTCGTAACATGAATTTTAGTTGAAAGGGTACGCTTACATTAGACTAGAGTTCCTCTCTTTTTTATATTAGAAATTAGGCATATATAGATATATCTCATTAACTATATAGAATGAAGATCTATTGTCTTTTGATTTGAAACCCTTGGTTTATGACCTGATATTGAACTCAAGGTCCTAGGTTTAATTGACGTTCTAGGTTTTGACCTTTACTTTTACCTCATATGATAAAGCCATGATACTTTGTTTTACTTTATTTTTGGTGTTTTGCACCACTTTTGATCTATGTCATGGCTATACGTTTTAATGGGTGGATGGAACCTGAGTGCCTGGAAAGAAACCACCCCCTTCGAAAGGAAAAATGACACTCCTGGTCAATTAGGATTGTAGACGTGTGCAACCACACCAGCGGGATTCGAGTTCACAACCTGAATGTTGACTGGCTAGTGATTTCAATACTTGAACTAATTAGACCACTTGACCACCGAGGCCCCCTCGCCCTTATAATGTTTTCATAATGGTATAATTGGTACTGTACATATGAAGGACTCGGCGGTGCGATAGGGACGCTGAAGTGCCATGCTCACGCTGAAGTAAGAACGATGATCTTCGCCGAAGTACGATTGTCCTTTCGCTGAAGTGCGATGGTATGGCATGATGTTTGAATATTATGACTTATTAAAAAAATAATGTTACAAAAATACAACAGGGATTCGCAGGCAGGAGGAAAGGGTTTTTGTAGATGAAAATATCATGCATAATAGGAAGGGGAAAAGAAAATAACGAACAGTTCAATTCCCGAACATTTATTCCAATGGGTACTAATTGTGCACCCCTGCTGGCTGATTTGTTTTGTACTCGTATGAAGCAGAGTTCATTCAAAACCTTCTAAAAGACAAAAAGAAAAAGCACCTTGCGAAATTCTATAATTTTACTTTCCGATATATTGATGATGTTCTATCATTGAATAACCCATACTTCAGCCAATACTTACATCTCATATATCCCAGTGAACTTGAAATTAAGGATACTACTGATACTAGAAGGACTGCTTCATACCTTGATCTTTTCCTCAATATTGACGTAGATGGACGACTTCACACGAAAATCTATGACAAACGGGACGATTTCAACTTCCCAATTATTAATTTCCCATTTCTCAGCAGTAACATACCATCTGCCCCTTCGAATGGTGTTTACATATCACAATTGATACGTTATTCACGTGCTTGTTCACACTATACGGACTTCATATACAGGAGTGTGCTACTTACGCAGAAACTTATCCAACAAAGTTATGAGGAGGACAGATTAAAATTGACACTCCGTAAATTTTATGGACACCATCACGAATTGGTGGATCCATACGATGTGTGTTTAACCAAACTAGCTAAGGACATTTTTACCACATGGTAGATTATGGTTTGTCATTATGTCGTCTAATCTTTTAATTACCAAACGTGACTTATTCCCGATTGTGACTGTTTTGCTGAGTGTGAATTCGCATTACTATAAGACGTGTTACGGTACTTGTCTATCCCAAACTCATGCATTTAGTTTAAATGTTTAATGTTATATTTGTAATTCTCATCGGATTTTGTCAAATGTGTTGACGTCTTTTCTATTATATTTATGTGTTATGGAAACAAAATAAATCACCGCCGTCATTTATTAGATTTAATTTTGGTCAACATAATCTGTACGATAATTTAAGTTTGAAGTTGGATTCATAACAAACTGCACATATACATATTATAGTTAATTGCTATTAATAAGTATTGCAATATACATTGTGTTTAAATGCAATATCAGTATTTAGTTCTATTTTAATCTTTAATCAATCCTAATTCTATCTTACTTTTGAGATATAGTTTTTCATATGTGACGTAATTTTTCTGCTGTTTCAGAAATTTCATATGTTCAAATTTTTAATGCCTTTTCACCATCGTATGTGACGTAATTTTTAATGCCTTTTCACCGTCGTATGTGACGTCATTTTCATAATTTACTGCGTTGAGGCCTGAACTGAGTCGGGTGTGTCTATTCTGTGTTGGTCATTCATTATGTATTCGTGTTTGTTTTATGTAATGAGTTAATACTTCAGTTTCATTATGTATATCTGTTATATTCATTTGATAAAATTTACTGTTTGCAATAGCATTAATTGTTCTAAATAATTAGGATGTTCTTATCCCAAGCATACAAACTTAGTCGTATTTGACACAACCTTTTTCAACTTTTGATCTTCAGTGCTGTACAACTTTGTACTTGTTTTCGCTTTCGATCTTTTATATCTGGGCGTCACTGTTGAGTCTTGTGTGGACGAGGCGCGTTTTTGGCGTATTAAATTTTAAACCTGATGCTTTTTGTTATTCATTAATCATGTGTTTCTTTGTCTAATACGTTTTCCTATTTATTTGTATTGTAGTCCTGTAATATTATGCTGTCATTTCTATGTTATATTTAACATTGCCATTAAAGTGCGAGGTTTGGCATGCCACAAAACCAGGTTCAACCCACCATTTTTTCCTTTAAAAATGTCCTGTACCAAGTCAGGAATATGGCCATTGTTATATTATAGTTCGTTTATGTGTGTGTTACAGTTTAACGTTGCGTCGTTTGTTTTCTCTTATTTTTTAGTGTAAATTGACATTGCGATAAGACGTGTCACGGTACTTGTCTATCCCAAATTCATGTATTTGGTTTTGATGTTATATTTGTTATTTTCGTGGGAGTTTGTCTGATGCTTGGTCCGTTTCTGTGTGTGTTAGTTACATTGTAGTGTTGTGTCGTTGTTCTCCTCTTATATTTATGCGTTTCCGTCAGTTTTAGTTTGTTACCCCGATTTTGTTTTTTGTCCATGGATTTATGAGTTTGAACAGCGGTATACTACTGTTGCCTTTATTTTGGAGTGCAGATGGAGTTTATCAATTATCTTAAACTACGTCAGGCGGAAATTCTGGGGAACAAAACGACAAAATGCTGAACTTGGTTTGCAGATGACTTATAAACAGTGTTCGGAAGAATGATACAAACCTTTTCACAACAAATGAAATGTTTTGATTTAAATGTCTACTTTAACTTCTCTTCCTTTAAACTTCACACGATTTTGTGTGGGAAATTTAATAATGAAATTACTTTCTAGTATTAGCAATAGTTTTCCAAGGTGCTTTAATGTGTCTGTAGTCACAATTGATCAATCCAGACTTGTATTAACGTCACCCTAGTCTTAGTTTATTGTGATTACAGTGTTTATTGTCCACAAAAGAGGGACGAAAGATACCAGAGGGACAGTCAAATTCATGAACCCCAAAAAACTGACAACGCCATTGTTAAAAATGAAAAAGACAAACAGACAAACAACATGTTAGACCGAAATTAATATGACTTGCTCCTATGTGTACTTCCCCATTTATTGTAATCTCCTCAGCGGTGTATCAGCTAATTTGAAAGTCTTTGGTGGATAACGTGACCATTTCTATTATTTGTACCTGTAAGCTGAAAAATTTTCATCAGCATAGTTTTTGCAGAATCTCGATATTGACGACTTCAAGTCTAAACCTCCTGATTGCACTTGTGCTAGTTCCCAATTCACATATAATCCTGCTGGCCACGTTATTACCGGTGACCTTAACATTGTTAATAACACTTCTCTACGAAATGTGTTATCGAAAGGTTCGAACTATCGTGAGCCTAAATCCATCAATTGGAAATTCAACTTTAAAATTTTGATGGACTCAGTCGAGGATTATGCCAGGCAATGGGCTTAACGTGAAAAGGAAGACGTAGACACTCTATCAGAATGGATTAAGGTAGTGAGGTCGTTAATACAAATCAAAATTAAGAAACTGAATGGGTCCATCAATGCCCATGCTACGTCAATCTTTAAAGACCCAAATGTTGCTAAACACTTATCCGACCTCCATGATAAATATGTTGTTGTCCCCGCAGACAAAGCCCCAAATAACATCGTTTTTGTCTGTAAAAGTCACTACATTAATTGCTTGATAAACGAATAAGGTATATACAATTCACTGGGAAACTCAACATATACCCTCACGACACTTACCAAAGAGGAAATCCTGGATAATCATAGGTCTGTTCTTTGTTCTTTTGGTATTTCAACCAAAGATGAAGAACTGGATCTTCCATCACTGTATTGGATACCTAAACTACATAAGTGTCCTTACAAACAACGGTATATTGCTGGATCTTCCAAGTGCTCCACGAAACCTCTTTCTAAATTATTAACATCTAGTTTATCAGCAATCAAAGACGGGCTTCAAAGTTATTGTGAAACTGCCTATTCTAGAGGTGGCGTGAATCAGATGTGGATGCTTAAAAATTCCAAAGATCTTTTAGAGTACATACAATCTAACTCTCTTTCATCTTGTAACAGTATTAAAACATTTGACTTTTCTACTCTTTACACAAGTATTCCACATTCCAAACTAAAAGACAAATGGAAAGAGTTGGTATTACTTTGCTTCATAAAAAAGAATGGCCAACGTAGATACAAGTATCTTGTCTTAGGGAGGGATAAATCATACTTTGTAAAGAATCACTCTGATTCAAACAAAAAATTCTTTGAAACCGATATTATCAAGATGCTTGATTTCTTGATTGACAACATATTTGTAACGTTCGGAGGACGTGTTTTTCAACAGACTGTCGGCATCCCAATGGGAACAAACTGTGCCCCTCTACTTGCCGACTTGTTTCTTTATTATTATGAGGCTGACTTCATGCAGGAACTTCTTAGGAAGAAAGATAAGAAGTTAGCAATATCCTTTAACTCTACTTTCCGCTATATAGATGACGTTCTTTCACTAAACAATTCAAAATTTTGTGACTATGTGGAACGCATCTATCCCATCGAATTGGAGATAAAGGATACTACAGATACAGTTAAGTCGGCTTCATATCTTGACTTACATCTAGAAATTGACAATGAGGGTCGGTTGAAAACAAAACTTCACGACGAAAGAGATGATTTCAGCTTTCCAATTGTGAACTTTCCATTTCTAAGTAGCAGCATTCCAGCAGCACCTGCATACGGGTTATATATCTCCCAATTGATACGATATTCCCGTGCTTGCATTTCCTATCATGATTTTCTTGATAGAGAGTTACTGCTCACAAGGAAGCTTTTAAACCAAGAGTTCCAAATGGTGAAATTGAAATCATCCCTTCGTAAATTTTACGGACGCCATCACGAGTTGGTTGACCGTTATGGAATAACCGTTTCACAAATGATATCGGATATGTTCCTTACGTCGTAACTACAATCCCATGAATGTGACCTACCGAATTAGACTATTTACCGGATTTGTAATCACATAAGCAACACGACGGGTGCCACATGTGGAGCAGGATCTGCTTACCCTTCCGGAGCACCTGAGATCACCCCTAGTTTTTGGTGGGGTTCGTGTTGTTTATTCTTTAGTTTTCTATGTTGTGTCATGTGTACTATTGTTTTTTCTGTTTGTCTTTTTCATTTTTAGCCAAGGCGTTGTCAGTTTGTTTTAGATTTATGAGTTTGACTGTCCCTTTGGTATTTTTCGTCCCTCTTTTTTTTCTGACTCCTTGCTTAAATAAATGCAAATTGGCTAATTTAAGATTAGATTTAAAAGAAATGAAGATTGT